>JABLUY010000198.1:0-72086 GCA_013306675.1 Thraustochytrium sp. TN22 | reverse complement strand
CCGCCTGCGCCCGCCTGCGCCCGCGCGCGCCTGCGCCCGCCCGCGCGCCCGCGCCCGCGCCCGCGCCCGCGCGCGCCTTGCGACTTTGCTTTCGCCGCTGAGGTCAAGCGCCCGCCGCGGCGCGCGTTGCGCGGCGGGGCGCGGCGCGAGTCCGCGCGGCGGCGCGGGCGCGGGCCCTGCTCCGCGGCGGGTGGCGCGGCGGCAGCGACCGCCCAGACTCGCACCGTGCCCCCGCGCTGGGAGGCGAGGCGAGGCGAGGCGAGGCGACGTTGGATGCGGCGCGGCGTCCACGCACGAATCGAATCAAATCAAATCAAGTCGATCAGATCGAGCAGGCCAGAGCGCGGCTCGAGCAGAGCGGGCCCCGGGAGCGGGTCGGTCGGCTCGGCTAGCTCGGGCTCGCTCGGGTCGCGCGCGCGGCTGCGCGGCGGCGGCGGCGGCGGCGGCGGCGGCGGCGGCGGCGACGGCGAGATGGCCATGATGCTGAAGCGCAAGCGCAGCGCGGAGCTGGACGCCGAGTACGAGCGGCAGGTGGCGTGCCTGAACCGCACGTTCCGGCAGTGGGTGCAGAACAACCTGGAGGCGAACCCGCTGGCGAGCTGGGAGGAGGGCATGCGCGACTACGTGTCGCACGCGGCGCTGCTCAAGGAGAAGTTCTGCTCGCGCGGCGTGGCGTTCGTCTTCGGCACGGGCGACTGCGGGCAGCTGGGGCTGGGCCAGGACGAGACCGATGAGGAGATCGCGGCGATGCGCAACACCTTTGTGAAGCGGCCGCGGCGGCTGGCGAAACTGGCCGAGACGGAGCTGTGCTCCGTGGCGGCCGGCGGCATGCACAACCTGGCCGTGGACGCCGCCGACGGTAGTGTGGTGAGCTGGGGCTGCTCCGACAACGAAACGCTAGGGCGCCCAACTACCGGTGGTGAGGAGAACTTCCCGGGCATCGTGCGAGGCCTGCAGAACCGCATTTTTGCCGTGCAGGTGAGCGCTGGCGATGCGCACTCGGCCGTGCTTGGCATGCACGGCGAGGTTTACATCTGGGGCTGCTACCTGGACAAGGACGGGCGCAAGTGGTTCCGGCGCAGCTCAGGCGACGAGTCTTTCCAGAGCACGCAGCTCGAACCCGTGCAGGTGCCCGAGGTGAGCGGCGCGGACCGCCACGGGGGCGCGACGCAGCTCGCTTCGGGCGCCAACCATACCATGGTCCTCTGCGGCGACGGCACGGTCTTTGCGTGGGGCCTGGGCGAGGCGGGCCAGCTCGGCCGCACGGTTGCGCCTCTCAAGGACGAGAAGCACGTGTACCAGAAGGACCTCGTGCTACGCGACCACCTGACACCCGCCGAGATGCGCTATAGTGAGACTTCGCCCGTCAACAATGCGCGTTACGTCGGCGCCGGGAGCCACCACTCCTTTGTGCTGCAAGCTGTGCGCAGTCGGGTCTTCGCGTGCGGGCTCAACCAGTACGGCCAGCTGGCGCTGCCCAACGACAAGAACGAGGTGCCCATGCTGACGCGCGTCGACGCACTCGACGACAAGGGAATCTGCGCGGTCTTTGGCGGCGAGCACCACAGCATGGCCATCGGCCGCGACGGCGCCGTCTACACCTTTGGCCGCGCCGACAGCGGGGAGCTCGGTGTGCCGCTCTCGTCCAATCACCTGGACGGCGCCGGCGCCTTCTCGTGCAAGCCCAACAAGGTCGTGCTGGACCCCCCGGCACGCATTGTCGCGGGCTGCTGCGGCAGCCACATGTGCGCCGTCGTCGCGGACGACAACACGCTCTACACGTGGGGTTTCGGCGAGAGCGCACAGCTGGGCCACGGCCGTGACGAGGACGAGAACACACCCAAGCGCGTCGTCAAGTCCAAGGCGGACCCGACACCCTTTCGAGTCTCTGCCATTACTGCGGGCGGTCAGCACACCATTTGTATGGCGCTGGAGTAAGCGCAGACCGCGAGAAATCGAGCGCGGAAGGGAAAGCCGAGCGCAGAGGGGAAGCCGAGTGCAAAAGTGAGATCGCCCGCAAAGGAGAAAGTCGACCGCAAAAGAGACATCGAGCGCGCGAGAGACCTCCGTTGAACGGAGCTCTCCGTCGTAGAGGTAAGCAGTTCACAGTCAGTTTCATTCATTTTTCGACGCTTCCTTTGGTGCAGAGCGTTGTCTGGCACCTCTTTCAGTTGCAAGCTTGGTTTGTTCGCGTGCGAGAGAGAGAGAGAGAGAGAGAGAGAGAGCGTTCCATCAAATGGATCCCTCTGTCACATACACAGTCAAGAGCTTCGTTTGGTTTCAAAGCTTGTGGAACGCAGCGTTGCCTTTAGGCCCCGGTCGGATGGAGCAAGAGACAGTAGCGCTCCATGAGGCCACCCGGCGTAAGCCCCATTCCATTTGCACACTCACAATAGCTCTGGGCGTCGCACGAGTCCGAATCGAGGGAGAGATACACAAAGGGCGCCGCGCCGAAGGAGGCCGCGCTGATCCACCAAAAGAAGCTGGTCGGGATGCGCTTCCAGGCACGGGCAGGATTAAAGCCATGAATCATTTGCTCGTAGGCCAGGCAGACGACGTCAACTGCCACCTCGGCGACAATCTGAAGCGCCGTCCAGCCCGCAAGCGGGCGCAGGTCAACGCCTGCGGTGAAGACGTGCTCCTGGTTGTTGTAATAGTCGAGCGGGAAGTAAAAGGGCACGCTGCTCATGGTGGCGATGATGAGCGGCACCATGAGAATGGCCACGTACTCTGCGAGCATGTCGCAGATGATGACCATGCTGTAAAAGACTTCCTCCACGACGTCCTTGTCAGACATGTCGATACCTCGGAAGACGTCCGAGGCATACGCCGCGACCGACGACGTCTGGTAGGTGCCACGGCTTGTACCGCAGCTAAGCGTCCAAATGCAGGCATCTAAAAGCCTGATGATCTTACGCATCTGCTTGTCGCGCCAGCGGACGCTGAGCCGCAGGGTGACCTCGAGGAGGCCCTGCAGCACGACGATGACGAGGAGGACGCTGGAGTTCTCCGATGCGGAGAAGAGCATGCGGCCGTAAATGGCCCACACGATCTGAATAAGGAGCAGTTGCGACCAGGCAACGCCCCGATTCACCTTTTTGCGATCGATCGATGACCTCCTCGAGGTGATCAGGACCCGCGTTGAGGCTCGAAAGGAGCCTGCCGTGAGCTCTTTGATGATGGGCACGAGCACAGACGTGAAGAGGACACGGAACGTGAGACTTTCGCGCACGTCAATCATGTTCATGACGGTGTTGAGTAACGACCCAAGCAGGATGCCAATGAAAAAGACCACGGCTCGGCTCGGCAGGGGACTGTACTTGCTCACCACGAAGACGCGCAGCGCCAATGGCATGTACACGTAAGGCACGCAGATCCACAAGACAGGGGAGATTTCTACGTAGGGAAATATGGCCGTCCAGGCCGTGATAGGAATGCCAAAGATGATGAGGGCGCGCACTTTGCTCATGCGCGTGTACGCGACCATCATGACAGGAAGGAAGGCGAAAACGGAAAGGTTGCACAGGTTGTACATGACGATGCTGCGCAGAGATTCCGGCTTGAAGATGGGCTCGTCGTACATCTGTAGATCGAAGGCGTACCGCCGCTGCAGCCAGAAGAGCTGCTGCGACAGCCCGATGAGCGCCGTGACGACTAGCTTGACCGTCAGCGTCAGCGCGCCTCGGAGCTCAGACCCGAGGCTGCCGTGTCGGCCTCCGCGAGACTCTCGATCGTCCAGGCCGTCTGAACTGGCGCCCGCATCGTCCCCTGCGCAGATCGACGAACCTTGAGCGATGTGGTCCTGGCCGACGGCAGCGCCCCCCTGGCCGGGCGCCACGTCCTCCGCCATCTCGTGCGTTTGCCGACACGCTCCGAGTCGGTCTTTGACAGCGAGTGAAACAAGGCGCAACGCCCAATCAGACGAGGCGCGCTCGTCATGTTGTGGGTTCCCTACGTTGCGCGGATCAATGGTGGCCTCTTCTTCGGTGAAGGCAGCAAGCAAGTCTGTGATTGTGCTCGCGCTCAACGGTAAAGTCAGATTTTAAAAGGCCGCCACCAATCAGATTGCACTGGCCAATCAGCTGAAGCTGCTGATGTAACTGAACTTGACACTCGCTGCGCAGGACATCCTTGGCGACCCACCCGGGAGGGTCTGCTCGCAGACGACGACGAGGACTGCTTCTAGTCCAAGCCGCAGCAGAATTTGCTGCCCTGCCAGGCTCAAGCCATTGCACACACCGCACGGCTGGCGGGCGAGCGTTCCCACCGCGCCACCTCCGCTCGCTCCCAAACCACCATCATCATCTTGGTTGAAGCCGCTCGCTCCCGCGACTTGCCAGCGCGTCGGAACCCTTGCCCGTGCTGGATCTTGGTCCTCCAACGCAGTCCCGGGTCCGGGTCCGGGTCCGGCTTCCGCTGGCCCGACGTTTGGCCGCCGTCAGCGCCCGTCGGCCGCTGTCCACGCGCGAGCAGTAACGTTTAACGACGATCTCCATGGGCCCACCCACCCCGGGCCGCGCCTCTCATCCATCACTTGGCCCGGCAACATCATGACCCATCATGACTCTGATCTTGATACCTCACGTTAGCTTACGCTGGTGATCAGGCCCGGCATCATTGTGGCGTGACTGGCGTCGCCGGGACTGACCTTGATCTTCTGCCTCTCTGATCGTGTAGATCTTGCTTTGTTACGAGATGGGGCCGGCGACGGTTGCGCGTCAGGCTGTGAGCGACTCACTGTCAGCACGTTGAGAGCGGCTGGCCCAGCCCGGCCGCGGCGAGGTCGCAGGCAGACCCGGACGCGGCGGCGGGCGCGGAGGCGGCGACGGTTGCGCGGGCGGCGGCGGCAGGCAGGATGCGCGGCGCGTGGGTGCGGTGCGTGGCGCTGGCGCTGGCGGCGGCGGCGGCGGCCGCGGCGGACGTCGGCGACGTGGGCGCCGCGGCGGCCGCGGAGCCGGCCGCGGACGCGGTGGCCGTGCAGGCCGAGGCCGGCGGCGCGGAGCTGGAGACGCTGCGCGCGGAGCTGGAGGCGGCGCGCGCGGAGCTGGAGACGCTCAAGAAGAGCGGCGCCTCGCGCGACGACGAGCTGAGCGTCGCCAAGGGCGCGGTGGTGGAGACCCGGCAGAAGGCGCAGCACATGCAGGACTCCCTGAACACCTGCCAGCAGCAGCTGGCGGAGAGCACGGAGCAGGCGAGCGCCAGCAGCGGCGCCAGCTCGAAGCTGGCCGTGGCCACGGAGAAGGTGGAGAAGCTGCAGAAGGACCTGCAAAAGGCCGCGGACGAGGCGCGCGCCGCCTCGAGCGAGGTGGCCAAGCTGCAGAGCGTTCGCGAGGAGAACCGCAAGCTACTCGCCGAGAAGTCGCGGCTCGAGGACCAGATCAAGGAGGGCCGCGCCGGCGCGGCGGCCTCGAGCTGCAGCGGCGAGCGCAAGGAGCTCGAGCAGCTGCGCGAGCAGCTGGCGCGCGAGAAGTCGCGGCACGATGAGGAGGTGGCGCGCCTGCGCGCCGAGGCCGGTGAGTCCAGCATCTCGTTGCCGCTGCTGGCGTGGCGCCGCGCCTCGGAGCACCTCGAGGCTGCGCAGATCTGGGCCCACAAGACCTACGACCTTGTGCTGCTGCCTGGCGTGGAACGCCTGTCGGAGCGCGCCCAGCAGCATCTCGAGGAGGCCAAGCTGCACTTCGCGCCGCAGCTGGAGGCCATTGACCAGGCTACCGTGCCGGTGCGCGTCAAGCTCTTTGAGGCGCTCGACAAGGTCAAGCCGCATTACAAGGAGCACGTCGAGCCGCTCGTCAAGCAGGCGAGCGCCGAGTTCAACACGCGGACCGCGGAGCTGCCCGAGCACTCGCGCAAGTTTGCCAAGGCTGCCGAGGAGCACTTCCTTGTCTTCCGCGAGCAAGCCATTCAGACCGTGCAGCGGCACCCGGCCTTTAAGGACCACGCGCCGGTCGTCATCGACGCCGTCCTCATCACCGTCGGCCTCATCTCCGCGCTCTACCTCGTGGGCCCGCTCACCTCCATGCTCATTTTCCTCGTGCTCGGCGTTCTGTACCTGCCCCTGCGCATTATTGGCTGCGTCTTTTGCTGCTCCTGCTGCTGCGGCCGCCGCCGGCCGGCGGTCTCTGCCGCCACCTCCGCGGCCAAGAAGAACAACTAAGTGAGGCTAAAGTGCGTGCGTGCGCTAAAACCTGACAGTGATGATGAGCTGAGTGAGACAGTGCGCCGGCTGATGACGCATGCTTGTGCTTTCCGCGCTGCCACAGCATGGCTTGCAGCGTGCTCACTGTTGTGCTGCTCGAGCCTCGCGGTCAGGGGAGCTGAGCAGCCTGAGCAGCTGACACTGACAGCAGTGAGGCGCGGCACGCGGCGCATCGTCGCCATGTCCGCCGCCATGCTCGCGGACCCCGACCTGCACCCGTGGCGGTTGAAAGCAGGCCTAACGTCAAGATCAAAGCGGCTGCGCTCCTGCTCGCCGCGGCACAAATTGCCAGCTGGCGGACGCTCTCGCAGCGCTTTGGGACGCCCTTGTTCTTGTCGTACTCGGGCCACTCGGCAGCCGCGCGCGAGCACCAACTGCTTGCGCGGCGCGGCCGAGGTCCCCGGGCTCGCAGCGCCCGTCCAGGTCCAGACGTCGGACCGTACCGCCGGGCTGACCTTCGTTCGCTCACCGCGCTGCGCCGCACTGGCGCTGGCAGGCAGGCGGCTGCGAGCGAGCTCCAGCCCGAGGTAGACGACAATCGCCGCGACCCGAGCAGGGCTCGGCTGCGCCGCTGCGATCGGTGGCGGGCCTCGAGGGTCGCGCCCAACGACTTCTGCCTGCCTGCCGTCGCGCTCAAATTCTCCCTCCCTCGCCGCGTTCCTAGAAATAAACAAATCAGAGGGAGCGGCACGAGGCTCGAGCTGCTTGGCCGTCGCCGAGGCCAAGCCAAGCCTCGCCAAGCCCGCGGCGCGCCCCGCCGGGCGCGCCTGGTCGCGCCAGTCCACTTTCGCCGCCGCGGGCGCGCCCGAGCAGGCGGACCCAGCCGAGGCGGCCGTCTCGTCTCGAGTCGAGTCGAGTCGAGTCGAGTCGCCTCGGCGTCGCGGCAAAGCCCGAACGAGCGCGGCGCGGCGCGCGGAACTCGCGCGGCGGGCGCGGCGGGCGCGGCGCGGCGCGGCGCGGCTCCGCCTCCGCGCGGCTCGCCTCGCCTCGCCTCGCCTCGCCTCGCCTCGCCTCGCCTCGCGGCGCCCGCGAAGTGCCCTCGCGTGCCGGGCGGGGGCGGCGGTGGCACCCCCGGGGGCGGCGCCTGGGACGAGGCCCTCGTGAGCGGCGCGGCGCGGCGCGGCGCGGCGCCGGCCAGCAGCCTGCGCGCGCGGAGAGGACGGACGGCACGGCCCGGCAGCGCGTTGAGAACCACCTGGGCACGCGGAGGCGGCGGAAGCGCAAGCTCTCGGCGAGCGCGCTGGAGAACTCGGAGACGCGGAGGACCGGAACGGAACGTGCTCGGGCAGAGCGGCACCAAGGGCCAGCTCGCGGAGAAGCCCAGGGAAAACCTGCCCGCGAGCCGGCGTGCGCCGGCTTGCGTATCGCGCGCAGTCCCGCCCGCTGGTCGCTAGCTAGCTAGCCTGGTCTGCGGCTGCGATGCAGGACGCACAGCTGCAGCGGCCGGCCGTGGCGCTGCACAACCACGCGACGTGCACAAGGGGCAACGCGTGCGCCTACTGCTCGTCCGGCCAGCTGCGCTTCGACGACAACAAGAGCAGCAGCAGCAGCAGCAACAAGAAGGACGGTGGCAGCGGCAAGGGCAGCGGCAAAGCGCGCGCGCTGACCATCTCGGTGGGCTCAATAGGAGCCTGGCCTAGCGCGGAGGCGGCGGCGCCCGCAACGAGCGCGCCAGCGGCGGAGGGAGACAACAACACGAAGCCGCGCAGCTCGTCGCTGAGCGGGCTCCCTCTCATCTGGAGCGCGCTGAGCCCGCTCACCTTGGGCCGCCAGTCAACTGCGAGCTCGGTCACCTCCATGGAGGAGCAGAAGACGAGTGAGATCCAGCCACCTTCTTCGCCGCTCCCCGGCGACGAGGCGGCGCTGCACCATGGCGCTGGCATGTCGTGGAACCCGAACATTGGCCTGCACAACCCAGCGACCTGCACCAACAGCGCCTGCGCGTATTGTAGGTGAGCTTGGCCAGCCCCAAGCCATGACACCATTTGTAGACAAGCATTTTCTTTCCCCCCCTTTTTTTGTGTGTGGTTATCTGCCTGCCCTCAGAGGGAGGGGGGGAGGAGAAGGGAGGCTTGTCGCGTCGCAGTGACAGTAGAAGACATTGTGACTTTTGGCCAAAGCTTGCGAGCTCACAGCCTACTTTTACGGATCAAGGGTTGCACATGTCGTCAGGCGTCGTCAGTCCCAGGCTGGTGTTTCCAGGCAGGCTTAGGCAGACACAACCTGGTGCTGGCTCCGGCGGTTCTGCATATACTCCTTGAAGAGGTCGGAGAGCAAGAAGCGCTGGAAGGAGTCCCTGCGCATCATCTCAATGACCTCGTGCATAATTCGGTCGAAGAGGTCTGCGGGCGGGACCGCGGCCGCGTCGTCGCGGAGCGCGGCAACGACCTTGGCGAGGTCGCGCGAAGCCTGGCTGGACACGTTGATTTGGAGAATGGAGTTGTCCATGACAAAGGTGCGGTAGATCTTGAAGACGTGGTCGCGCACAAGCGGCGAGGTCGGGAGGCTGGACTGCATGACGCGGTAGCGCTGCACAGCGTCAATGAGGTAGTAGGACTCGACGCTGTGCTCGCGGCTGAGCTGCTTGACGAAGGCCTGCCGGCCTTCGGCGCTGTCGAGCACCTCCTCAAGCGACGGCTTCCAGCCAAGAACGCCGGTCTGCTCCGTGTACGGGTTGATGGTGTCGTTGGCGCCGGCGCCGGTGCCCCGGCACTGCTTTTCAGAGCCAAAGCCGATGTCCCGACCCACTCCGGACGCGGTCGTGGACGCCGAGGACGTGGAGGGCGGGCGGCTGGGCTTGGTGCGCCCTCCCGTGCGCGCGGCGCGGCCCTCGCTTTCGTCGCAGCTGCGGAACCAGTTGAAAAGAGGGCAGTTGGTCCGATACACCTGCAGCGGGCACTGCACGAAGTGGATTGCCATGAAGAAGACCGGGACAAAAGCGTTGAGTGGGAAGATGCGCTCGCGCTGGATACGGCCCGGGTCCGTGAAGGAGAAGACCACGGCAATGAATTCAACGAGCGTGAAGATCATGCACAGACGGAGCTCTCTGACGACGCCGAGCGCATCGTCCGGCCTGTTTACCCTGTGGATGGTGTAGAAGCCGACGAGCGAAATGAGCAGAATGGTAAGGCCGGCCACGATTGCGTCGGTACGCTCTGGCGGGCAGTTTGTGCAGCCCTTTCCGTAGTACGAGTCTGGCGAGAAGTGTCTGGATAGGACGTAGAGGAAGCTGATGGCGCAAAAGAGGGCGAAAATGAGCATGCCGTACATGTTGGTGGTCCTGATGTACGCCATGAGCAGCTGCGCCTCGTCGCCGCTCAGCGACTGCGCGCCAAGGCTGCGCACACTGCCCATGGAGGTTTGGCGGTTGGGCATATGCCGCTTCCTCGGCGCCACTGGGACGACGGCGACCTCGGCGTGGGTTCCGGTATCCGTGCTAGGCGCCATGTCCTGCTCCTGCTGGGTGTCCTCTCCCCCCTCCACCACGTCGTCGTCCTCTTCCTCGCCAGCCGTGCCGCCAGAGGCACGCTCTTGCACGACGCAGCGCGCCCTGCGGCGGCGTTGGCGGCGGCGCTGCTGGAGGTCCAGGCACAGGCCACAGAACGACACGAGGTAGAGGCGGAAGGCGTGGAAGGAGGTGAGGTGAGAGTACTCCTCGAGCGCCACATCTCGCCTGCCGCGTTCGAGCAGCATTTGGTTGAAGCGCGCCTCGTTGCGGAAGAGCACAAGACGCACGACTATGGGACCCATGATGAACGGGAACGCGAGCAGGCGTAAAGTATAAATATCACACGGGAAGGTGGTCAGGCCACTGTAGATGCGCAGCTGCACGCTCACCTCCAGAAAGATGGTACCGACCACAGTGAGGCACATGAAGAGCGTGCTCCGCTTGCGGAGCAGGTAGTGCTTTCGCCGTGCGAGCCACCATGCGATGGTGATGACGTAGTACGCCACGGACGTCACGAAGAGCCCCAGCACGAGGACACGAGTCCAGTACGGAAACTCCACGTCGGCCATCTCTGGATTGCTGTCAAATTCCTCCATGCCCTTGAGTTTGAGCTTGTCGCACACGGAGATTGTGACGTTCGTCTCATTGCCTGAGGTGGCGCTCATGGTGAGGACGAGACGGTGCCAGGGCCAGCAGCGCAGACACTGGCTGCGACTGCTACTGCTGCTGGCTGCTGCTGCTGCTGCTGCTGCAGCGGTACGCTTAAGCGGGCCTGCAGGCAGCGCGAGCGATTGCTGCTGCTGAGCGCGACGACAGCACCGCAGCGATCGCGCCACGCACGAGATTGGCGACCTCGGCGTGCAAGCAAGCCGCTCTAAAGAGCTAGTAGCTCGCTCGCTCGCAAGCAGCCAGCATCGACGGCATACGACGCCCGCCGAAGCTGGTCGCACCCCAAGTCGCTTCTCCCGCGCCGCCTGGAGGGTGGGATAGTTTCACACGTGGTCCCCAAGCTGGTCGCCTCCGTTAGGGCTGCGTCATGGCTCTGGCCCCCGCGCACCTGCCAAGTCTGCTTGTCCGGCGCAGAGACGGCGCGCTTGCGCTTGCTGGCGAGCAAGCTAGCTTGCTAAGTAGCTCGCTAGCTCCAGCTAGCTTTCTCCGTGCAGTCTTGGTCCGTGCGGGCTCTCTCCTGCAGCAGTCGTTGGCGGCGAGACTTCAATGGGGGCGCATTCTCGCCGGTTGCGCCGGGTAAATACCAGACAGAGCAGGCGAGCAATAGCGCTAGCGAACCTGCGCGAACCTGCCCACTTGCGGGTACTGGCCGGCCGCAATAAACT
Organism: Thraustochytrium sp. TN22; assembly: GCA_013306675.1. Classification (NCBI taxonomy): domain Eukaryota; class Bigyra; order Thraustochytrida; family Thraustochytriidae; genus Thraustochytrium; species Thraustochytrium sp. TN22. Next base: position 61,108 of record JABLUY010000198.1, on the reverse strand, counting down.
GATCGTCCCGTGGCGTGTCCCGCTCGCCCGCCTCGCCGATTCACCGCGCAAAGCAAACGCAAAGTACTGCAAAGCAAGGCCGAGCTCGTCGCCATTCATTGCTCCTCATCGCTCCTCATCACTCCATGCTCTAAGAGCTAAGTTAGTAGTAGCTAGCGCACAGCAACGGCTGTCCGCCTTGCCGGGTTCGGAACCTCGCCGTGGCCGCCAGCGCGGCCAGCGCCGCGGCCAAGCCAACGCAGCAGGGTCTGAGCAGGCCGGCTTGTCAGAAGCTCGCGGCTCCAGCCACGCGACATCCCGCACCGGTCGGCCGGCCGCTGGCCGCCGCCGCCGCCGCCGCCGCGCCGGCTGCTCGTCGAACTTGAGCTCGCGGCGGATGTTGGGTCATCGCTGTCCGAGTCACCCACCCCCCCACACTGGCGGCGCACAGCTGAGCGCGAGCCTGGTCGAGGACTCGGACGAGGGACGAGGCGAGCGGTCGACAGCGAGAGCGCTGAGCGCGAGAGCGGCCTCGGAGGCCACGACGCTTGCTTGGTCCACCCCTCCCTCACCGCCGGTGGCAGCGCGCGCTCGCCGAGCGCTGCGACGGCCGCGACGGTGCCAAACCAGGGTAGGCCTAGCCTAGTGGCAGAGGAGACGAGGGGGAGGCGGGAGCCTTGTCCCACGCCGTGGCCGCGCATGGTTCGGAAATACGAAGAGATAGCGATGCGCCCGGCAACGGCGACTCGGACCCTGACTCGGACGGGCGACTGCAGACAGGCCCACCATGTACATGGACGAGAGCACCACCTCGTCGCTAGCTCTAGCTAGCTAGCTGGCCAGGTGCCAGCCAGGAGAGGCGGCGCTGCGCGTGGTGGTCGAGACGGTGGACGAGAATCTGGACTCGCAATGCCAGAGCGAGCGACTCGCTGCACCGAGGCTGCCAACCATGTCCTCAAGTGAGGGCAGGGGACGCGACCCGAACTGGTTCATGATCTTGGATGACCGTCGCTGACCGAACAAGAGCCCTCCCCTCCTGACTGAAGTGCCAGCGAGGGGCCAAGGTCGGGGTCCTCGTCGATGCTTGACTGTGAGGGCCGCAAACGATGCACGAGCGCAGGAGATGGTCGAGATGGGCATCTTTTCAATGGATCGACAAGGCGCAAGGCGTGGTCACGAGATGGAATTTGTACATTGCGATACGCTAGGGCTAAACGTTGTGCGCCTACCTTCTCGTCGGGCATCACACCAACACCTGCAAGAACTGCCTCAGGGAAGCCTATTGGAGTGTGTATGCCAGTGGACTCTTCAATCCATCCAGCGGGTCGTGGCACCTTGGGCGTCCGTACTTGCACGAGCACATGAAGACTACGAAAAGGCGGTCTCCCAACTCAGACTGAAGACGGAAACAGAAAAAGAGCTGCACTCACAGCTGCATAGAGCTGTACTCACAGCTGCATGTCCTTTCAGGAGCTGCCCGAACGCCGCCCCCCGCCGCCCCCCTTTCCCCCCTGCGGGTCTCGATTTGCGAGCACCTCACAATCAGACGGCCTCAGACCGCATGCGCCTCAGACCAGCTCGCACCAAAGGCGAGGCGTATCAGATCGGCTTGGATCGCAGGCACTTCGCTGTCAGAACGGTTCAAACGCAACCCACTGCGACAGTAAAAGTATCGTCGCCGTGGTCCGAGTGTGTGCAGGGAGCAGTCTCGTAGCCCTGCTGACGAGAAAAAAGGCGCTGCAGAACGATGGATGTGCTGGCGATGTTGGCGCGGTCGTCAAGGCTCGAAATGCTGACAACGAAGCGGGCGCCTCTGTCCTTCTTCCTCTTGATCGGCCCGCAGTTGAACGGTTCGTGGTCCTCCGCATCAACCTCCTCCAAATCGTCCATGCCCATGCGGTCCGGCAAGGCGTTCGTGGCATCATAAGGCGTCGACATGTCGACGTCTCCATCCGGGTCGCGCGGCTCGCGCGGCACGGCCTTGGGCGTGGAAGCGATGTTCTCTCTGATCCGGTCAAAGCGCTGCGCGGTCTCAAGGAAGACGTCGAGCGAGTCGACCGTGGTCTCCGGGGCCTTTTGGATGGGAAAGGCGAGCATCTCGTTGATGTCGCCCCAGACCTCTAGCGGGTAGCTCGGGTGCATGACGCCGAAGCAGGCGAACCATGCGAGCTGCTCGTTCTCGTACCAATGGAAGGCATCGCGCGCGAACATGAGCGTGGACGGATTGACGTCGACGCGACCGCGATTAAGGTTGGACAACCATGGCACGCGCGTGACAGCTTCCGCAGGCGTGTGACCGGCAAAGTGCACGCGTAGAGAGACGTGGAGCTCCTCACTACAGGGTGTCTCCTCCTTGGCCTTGAGCGGGCGGCGCACCGATGCGACACGTACCGCAAAGCGGATAACTCCCTGGCCGGTGCGGTAGACGGCCAGCGCGCGCACGCCGATGTGGTTGCGCTCGCGGTCCACGTGGAAGGGCAGCAGAAAGGCGGTCTTGCGCAGCTGCTTGGCCTCTGCCACCGCGATGACCTGGCGCCAGCGACCGCCGCCCGTGTGCCCCACCGTGACGGAGAGGTTCTGCAGGACGCCGAGGTCCTTGGCCTCAAAGCAGAACGTGTTGCTGTTGAAGCCGCGGCCCATCTGGTGGTTGAGCTCCCGAAACTGGGCATGCGCCGTGCGGCCCACGTATCTCACCACGTCGGTGTTGATCTGCTGTCCCATTTTGGGGATCATGTCCGTCGCCCCCGTCATGGCCGCTGCCATGCTACCCATGCTGCTGCCACTACCGGCCACGGCGGGACTCACGGTCAGGGCGCCCATCGGCGAGACCGGCGAGACCGGCGCGACCGTCACCTCACTCTCGCTGGCGCCTCCTCCCTGCCGCAGCAGCAGTGCTTGCCCATCGAGCAGCCTGTGGTCGATCATGGTGCGCGCCGCCGGGTCAATTGCGCGAGCGAGCCGAGCCGAGCCGAGCCGAGCCGGGCAGAGCTGTGCCGCGCCGCGCCGTGCCGTGCCGCGCCGCGTCGCGCAGCCCCGCGCCACGACCCAGAGCGAGCGAGCGAGAGGGCGAGAGAGCTTTGGCAAGCGAGCGAGCGAGCGAGCGTGCGTGCGTGGCGCCGACCAAGGCCGGCCGTGCTGGGGTCGCCGACACCGCTAGCTCGTCGGCCGCGCCGCTGGCTCGCGCAGGGCGCTAAATCCGGGGCGCGCGCCCTGGAGGACGACTGCCGAGCGTGAGCGTGAGCGTGAGCGTGAGCGCGAGCGCGAGCGCGAGCGCGAGCGCGAGAGCGAGCGCAGGCGCGGGCGCGAGCGCTCCTCCTTGGCTCGGACTCGAAGCCTGCTTTGCTTGCCGCTGGAGATCGCTGGACTGGACTTGATGGCAGCAATGCGCTGCAGTCGCTGCCACCTAACCAGGAAGCGCGCGCCGCGGCGCGTGAGGCTTGCTGTGGAGAGCAACGCCGCACCGCCGCCGCCGCGCTGCGCTGCGCCGCGCCGCGATTCCCCGCGCCGCGATTCCCCGCGCTTCGCCCCGCTCCGCCGCGCTGCGCTGCGGAGAGTGCGGTTCTGGCCGCGCGTCTGGACGGGCCTTGCTGCACTGCAGCTCAGCAGGCAGGCAGGCAGGCAGGAAAGAAAGAAAGAAAGGGCCTGCGAGCTCGGAGCTCGGTCTTGCTAGGTCTTGCGGGTCGGTGTCGCAGGCCAGCTCGGTCGTCGCGCGCGCGCCGAGCCTGAGCTGCTGGACCTTCTGAGCTCGCTCGCCAGCGCAGCGGCAGCGCGGCGGGTTCGGGCGGCGAGTTCCGTCGCGGGGTTCTATCCCCGACGCCGGCGCCTGCTAGCTAGCTAGCGAGAAGGCGGCGAGCGAGCGTACGAAGCACGCGAGCGAGCGTGCGAGGGTCGAGCGCTCGAGCGGCCGCGCGAGCGAACGAGCGGGCGAGCGAGCGAGCGAGCGAGCGAGCGAACGGGCCGCGCCCGGGGTGAGCCGGCAGTGCAGGGCACGCAAGCGATGCGAGCGATGCTCGATGCTTGTTTGAATACGATGAAGAAGCCACGGACGCCGGAGGGACCCTCTCAGCTGCGCACGCACTGCAGCCTCTCGCGGAGGGCCGGCCGGCCGGCGGCCTTGCGCGCGGTGCGGCAGCTGGCAGCTCAGCTCCCTGGCTTGCTTGGAATCCCTTGGTTGGAGGGAGGCTAAAAGGCTTGGACCGTGACCGAGATCGCCAAGGGCTTTGTTTGGCGATCGCCGCCACGTCAGTTGCGCGCGCCTGCTCGCGCGCGAGGCGGGCTCCGCGCGGGAGGGCGGAGGCGGCTGCAGCGGGCGGCCGGCGTGCTTGCTAGGCGCCGCGCGCCGCGAGCAATCCCTCTCGCGCGCAGAGGCCCGGAGGCGTACCTTCGACCGATGGGCCGCGCGGCCTGGCTGCTGGAGAATGAATGTGGCGCAGCTCACTGGTAGGCTGGAGAATGCCGCTGCCGCGTGTCCGTGCCACCGTGGTCGTGGTGGGCGCTTCGAGCGCGGCCGCGGCGCCGCGCGCGCGCTGCTTGGCGCCGGACAAGATGCGCCGCTTGCACCGCACACGCGGCGCTGCGGGAAACAGAGGGAGTTTTGCAGGAGGTGCTGATGCCACTGTTGGTGAATACCACGCCAGGCTAGAGGTGGAGAACGCGGGTGTGGGAACAGCGGGGAGCGTGGCTCCCTCACGACACACTGGCGAGCACGCGTGCTGCGATGAGAGAACACTGTGGGGCTGTGGGGGCACTGGCGCGTGACGGCAGGGCCGGGCAGGCTGGCAGCTGCCTGGCTGACGGTGAGCTTACAGAGAGTCAAGATCTCCGCGATTGCTGACTTCACTGACAGTGAATCACTGGCACTAAGGTAGGCCTAGCCAGGCTTGTTCATCAAAGAGCAGCCAGCTGCGGCCGCCACCGCAATGCCACCGAAGGCTAGCCTGCTGCGCCGCGGCAGTGCGGCCTTCCCGGCCGGCCGCCCAGCCTGGCTAGCGCAGCGCGTGTTCTCCAGAGTCCAGCCTTCCGCCGGCCAGCGGCTTTAGGCCTACAGTCTCGCCGCCAGCGGCCAGCCGCGTGCCGCTTGCTTGCAGCTTGGCAAGTTGAAGCAAGTACTGGCGACGCCCTGAGACCTACCTGAGCCTCCGAGCTTCGTTCCGAGTCAGGCTGAGGCTGCAGGGCGAGTCGCGACCGTGATGATGATCAGATGACTGCGCCTGTCCGGGCTGTCCCGAGTTCGATGAATCGGTGGCGAGGCTTCGAGCCGCGCCTGTGGCTGGCTGCCTGCTCTCCGCTTCGTTGTTCTCTGCTCGCAAGCGGACCTTGCTCCGAGCCTCGGTCTGCTTGTGAGACAGTGCACTGCAGTGCAGGCTGCAGCACAACGAGCACGAGCACGGGAGCGACAGCGCGAGTCACGGTAGGTACGGGCTGGCAGACTCGGAGCGCGCGAGCAGACGCAGCAGAGCACCTAGCAGACCTGCGCGCGGAGGCAGCGGCGGCGGAGGCAGCGGCAGACAGCAGCGGCAGACAGCAGCCAGACAGCGCCAGCAGCAGCAGCAGCAGCAGCAGCAGCAGCAGCAGCAGCAGCCGCTCGGACGCCATGGTTTACATCAACGCGCAGCGCAAGGTGCAGGGCGGCCTGCGACCCGGGCTGCTCGTGCCGGGCGTGAAGCGACTGCACTCGGAGGAGCACGAGTGGACTGTGGCGGCCGAGGCGGCCAAGGCGCTGGACGCCGTGTGGAGCGCGGCGGAGAAGCTGGACGACTACCTGCCCGTGAAGCGGAGCGCCAAGAGCGTAACCGTGCATTTCCTGACCAAGGCCAAGTGGCTGGACGAGATCGTGGTGTCCGTCGTGTCGTCCGGGGAGGGCCGTACGACGCTCAAGGTTCGCGATGGTAGCACGGGCTTTCTGCCACTCGTCGTGCCCCTGGCGCCGCTGCTCAATATCGTGCTGTGCTGGGTCCCCTTTGGCGACAACGGCAAGTGCGGCGCCACCATGAACAAGTTGCGTCGCAAGGTGGCTGAAGTCCTGGGTTCTGACGTCGAGTCTACGGTGATTCGCTACTCAGTGACCAACGCGAGGCGGTCTTGATGCTCGCTCACTCAAAGGTTGCCTGTGTGAACAGGTAGGTGTTCGGTAAAAGAGGGTGGTAAGGTTGAACCATTTTTGAGGTTGTTTACATCAGCTTGCTTGCCATGTTTGCTTGGTGGCAAACGAAGAGGAGTACAGGTGTCTTGCTTTCTACAAATCAGATCGCGCAAGCCCATGCTGCCACTCGGAGACAGCGCAAGGTTGGTTGCTTGCTTGGTTGCTTGGTTGGTGGGTGGGCCCAGGCGGTGATCGATTCCAAGGGGCTTCTTGTTGCTTGTCTGCCAACTCACTGCACGACCTCAACGTGGTTGCGGCCCTTGTGCAGCTTGTCAGAGGCCGTAAAGGTGTGCACAGTCTCGTTGGTGGTGGCGTCACGCAGCACGAAGGTATGGCCGTTGTAGGTGGTCATGCTCTGAGAGTCGCCAGGAGCGATGACGGACTGGAAGACCATCTCGTCGGTGCCATCGTCCCAATACAGGTTGAGTGTGGTGGCGCGCTCGTTGGAGAATTGGAGCTGGATGCCCTTGTGGTCCGGAGCCGGGCGCTCCGAGTCGCGCGCCTCGGACTTGTCGGGCTTGGGGCGGTTCCAAATCCACACGTTGGCCGAGTACTTGATGCCCTTGACCACCGGGCAGCCGCCATGCAGGCTGTACGGGTCGAGCGCGCCGTCCGCGGTCTGCGAATAGAAGAGGAGCGCCGAACCGCGCGAGGTGCCGGAGCGCAAGGCCGTCGAGGAGGTGTTGCACGCCCAGCGCGCGTCCTTGTCCGCGATATAGCCCGGCGTGTTGATTGTGCCATCGTGCACGATGCGCTCGCCGTTGTAGCCCTCATGCGTCGTGGACAGCGGGAAGACCGTGTGGCCGCCCTCCTCGACGTCCGAGAGGTAGAGGAAGACCGTAGCGAAGCGGTTCGTGCCATTGTCCTCGCGCGGGTTCCACCCCTCGTACGCCTGCTTGTCGAAAGCGTCCAGGTGCGGCTTGTACCACTCGCTCAGGTTGTAGCGCAGCACCTGCACGGCGTCGGCCATGCGCGTGTCAAAGTCCATGCCGAGGAGCTCGAAGCTGCGCCGCCGCACCTTGCGCGACGCCGGCGAGTGGAAGTCCCACGCCGTGCTGCTAGTGCGCGTGCGGTCGCGCCAGCCGGCGAAGCCCACCTCGCTTGGCTTGACGAGCTCCATGTTGTGCTCCAGGATGGCGTCGATCTCCTCGTCCGAGATGAAGTTCTCGATGCTGAAGACGCGCGGCGACTCCGTAAGCTGCCGCAGCCGCACGCGCTTGCCCTCCAGCGGTGACTCCACGTTCTCCGCCTCGATCTCGGCGCCCACTTCGGCCAGAGGGAAGACGAAGTGCAGGCCCTGCGGCACGACGTAGAGCCGGGTCCCGTTGGCCGGCACGTCGGCGAACGACATGACGCGCCTGCCGCCGTGCGTGAACAGCCGCGCGCCCTCCGAGGGCTCGCACAGCCTCTGCAGCGTTGCGTTGTCGTGGTCCGCCAGCTCCTGCACGGGTTCCATGCCCTCGCACGCCTCGCGGATGAGTTCGTCCAGGTTGCCCCAGGCATCCGACCGCGTCTCCAGGCCCTCCTCTTTGCCGAGCCCATTGTAGTGCACGCTAAAGCTCACCGGCCACTTGAGCGCCTCCGCGCGCCGCCGCTGCGCCTGCAGCACCGGCACCTTGTCCGCCAGGACGTCCACCGCGGACCTCTCGCCGCCCACCACAGCTGTCACCACTGCGGCGGCCGCCGCCACCACCATCGCCAGCGTCGCTGCCGTGCGCCCCAGCCCGCCGCGCGGCTCCTCTGCCTTGCCCTTGCTCATCGTCTCGCCGGGTTCGCGCTCGCGCTCGCGCTCTTGCGGTCTCTCTGACTCCTCCAGCTGCTCCTGCTCCTGCGCGTCCTTCATGGTCTCCACCTCGTTGCAGTACTACTCCCTCCTACCGCCGCGCCGCGGGCATGCCAATGTCGCAGCGTCGCCGTCGCCGTGGTCGGGCCACCGCCGCGCAAGCCGCTGCACTGCACGCCCGCCACCGCAAGGCTGCTTCCGCGGCCCTTCCGTCCGCGGCGGCACGCGCCGCAGGCGCGCCGCGGTGGCGCCCCGTGCGAGCGATCACGCCTGCCTGCTGCCGCAGTGCTGCGGCACCGCAGCGGTGGTCGATCAGGCCGCTTCGTCGCGCTCAGCTGCTTCACCTTCTTCAAGTTCAAGTTCGGGGCCAGCCTGAGGTCCAGGTTCACCGCGTCCGCGAGCGTGACCACGCCGCGGTGACGTCGCGGAGACCGGCCCCTCGTTCCAACCAGCCAGGCGCGTCTTTCTCCTTCCCAGGCAGGCTTCGACTTCGTTCGGCCGCGCGCAGCCTAGCTAGCCTGCCTTCAACTTGAGTTGTTTGTCCACGCTTGCCAGTGGCCGCTGCGCCAGCTCAGCTGTGATTCGTTGCCGCTAACCAGCTAGTTCTCCGCGGCCATGCCGGGCCATCACGCTGGCCAGCCAGCCTGCGCGCGCTCACGGCCGCGGCGTCCGCCACGTTGGCTCGCTTTCTGCGCGCACGCGGTGCGGGACGCTTGCGCGAAGCGCGCGGCAAGCGGCCTGCGCGACCACTCGCCGCGCGCCCCCCGCCGCGCGCGCCGCGCCTGCTCGCGCCGCCGCGCCGCCGCGCCCGCGGGGGGCACCGCGCGCGCGCGCGCGGCGTCCGACCGGCTCCCGCGCTCTGGCCCTCGCCCGTGAGGACGCCGGTGACGGGGAGAGAGAGAGAGAGAGAGAGCGCGTGCTCGGGCTTGAACAATGGCCGCCCGCGCGGCCCGCCGACTCCGGCCGGCCGGCAACGGCCGCCGCAGGCCGCGCCCGCGCAGGCCGAGCCGAGTCGCTGCTTTGCTTCTGGCTTGGCTTGGCTTGGCTTGACTTCGCTTGGCTTGGCTTGACTTCGCTTGGCTTGGCTTGGCTTCGCTTGGGCGGACGCTGCCCGTGCCAGTGCCGGCGGGGCAGGGGACCGAGAGCGAGTGTCCCGTCGCGTCCCGCGGCAGGAGGCGGGCTGCGGCGGCGCGGCGGCAAAGCCGAAACGGAGGAGGAGGAGGAGGAGGGGAGGAGCGCGAGCGCGAGCGGCGAGGATGATGAAGGCGCGCAAGCACAGCAGCGGCAGCCTGCCGTACTCGCGGGCGGACTCGCCGACGGAGGGCCTGCTGCACGGGCAGGGCGCGGCGGGGTCGCTGCGCGAGCGCGTGGCGCGGCAGGTGCGCGTGGCGCGGCAGTCGCCGTGGGCGCTGCACGCGGTGATGCTGGTGCTGGTGGTGGCCTCGTTCTTCTTCGGCTACGCGGCGCACGGCAAGCAGCAGGGCGACGGCGCGCTCGCCACCGTGGGCAGCCTGCTGCCGACCATGGGCGGCAGCGGCGGGGGCTTCGCCACGCTGCCGGCCGTGGGCAACGACGGCGACGAGATCACGAGCGCGAACGGCGAGGAGCAGTACACGCGGCCCGTGGACGGAGACCCGGCGCCGGGCGACGGCGACCGCGACGAGGAGGAGGAGGCCGAGCTCGAGGCGGAGCGCCTCGAGGACGAGCGCGCCGACCTCTCGGCCGCCGCCCAGGTGGCCAACCTGTACACGGAGCCCTTCGCGGACCTCACCTCGTACGATCCCTCGGAGCTCTTCGAGAACTACGCCGAGTGGTCCACGAGCCCGGACGTCTTCGTGCCGGACGTGCCCACCAAGACCGGCGAGTGGTGGGGCGTGCAGGACTACAAGCGCCTGTACACGGAGCACCCGATCAAGCGCTTCGTGCCCGTGCTCAAGCGCAACATCCAGCTCAACGAGCAGAACTTCCGCGCCCGCTTCCGCCGCTTCGCGCAGCCCCTGCTCTTCCGCATGGACAACATGCGCAAGTCCGGCTACACCGGTCGCGCCTACACCTTCGAGGAGCTCTACGACCTCTTCCCCTACGACGGCAAGGACGTGCGCACCAACACCTTCGCGCAGTACCGTCCTAACGCGCGCTTTGACGGCGAGGTCGACCTCGGCCCGGGCCTCGCGGCTCTTCGCGCCAACGCCACCCTCGTCAAGAAGAACGGCCTTCGCAACCTCCCGCGCAACATGAAGATCAAGCCCGACGCGCTGCGCCGTCTCGGGGTCCGCCCGCCCACGCTCTTCCCGCGCCGCTGGATGCAGCGCGGGAGCCTCTGGATGGGCAACGGCGTCTCCGGCACCGCTTCGCACTCCGACTGCTGCGACAACATTGTCGTCATGATTGCCGGCACCAAGCGCTTCACCATCGCCCCGCCCTCCGACTTTCAGCTCCTCAAGCCCCGCTGCGTGGGCAGGAACAAGGGCCTCTGCTACGGCGACCCGGCCGACCCCAACGCGCCCGGCGTGTCCTCCTCGCACTATAACAAGATGATCGTCGACGTCAAGCCCGGCGAGCTCCTCTACCTCCCCGCCGGCTGGTTCCACCACGTCCAGAACATGGGCTCTTCTGTCATGGTCAACTATTGGTGCTACGGCAAGGACACTGCGGCCTTTAAGAAGGTCTGATAAGAGAGAGTGAGAGAGAGAGAGAGAGAAACTCTGATTCGAAAATCGCACACATGACAAGGGGAGAGAAGGCGCTCCGAGTCGCGCGCCGCTGTAGTTATATTCTGAGTCGATGATCTTTCTCGCTCTGACCTGCCAGTGATCTATCTCGCTGCGTGCTTTTGCCTCGCCCAAGATGTTGGCGCATGGTGCGCCCGTCTCAGGTGGCGTCGTATACGACACCCACACCTGGCTGCATGAACAGCTCACGGCAAGATCAACCGCAAATCAAAGTTAGTGCCGCATTGCGTCACAGCGCGGGACGTAACACAGCTGGAAGACGAAACACAGCTGGAAGACGGAACTCCCATCAAGTACCTTGCTTCCGTTGGCTTCCGTTGATTGTCGCGCACAAATCTAAAGTGTTCCTGCGCAACCTGCGCAACCTGTCTGTCATCACGGTCTTTGGGCATTCGTACGCAACTTCTTGTGAGAGCTTACTTGAAGATCTTAAAGTCAAGGTAGCCGCGGGGCTCGCCGGCAATGCCAGTGATGGTGTCGGCCTCGCTGCACCAGTACTCAGCGATGATCTTCTTGTTCTCCTCGGTGAGGTCCATCTTGATCCACTCGTGGTACTCGGCGTCCGGGTTGGAGTCGAGGATGGCCTTGACGTTGTCGCCGCGGAAGAGCCAGGCGCCCTCGAGCTGCTGGCCGCTCTTGTCGCCGAGCACGAGCAGGGCGCCGAAGAGGTACTTGCGCACAGCGTCGAGGCGCTGGATAAAGCCGCCAGCGAGGTTGCTGGTCTGGAAGTCCACCTTGAGCTCCTCGTTGAACTTGTACTTGGAGACCCACAGGGACCAGCCCTCCGTGTCGAGGTTCTCCCAGAGCCACTCCATGGCCTTGTAGAGGTCCTTGGAGTTGGAGTACTCGCGCTTCCAGGCGTCCAGCACGAAGTCGCTCTTGGGCAGCTGGCCAAGGGCGGCGACCGGGTCGACGGCCTCCTCCTTCTTGGCCTCCTCCTTCTTGGGCTCCTCGGCCTTGGCGGCCGGGGCGGCGGCGGCCTTCTTGGGCTCGGCCAGCGACTTGACGGCGGTCTTGCACAGGGTCACGGGGCCGATGACCTTGATGAAGTTCGGCTGGTTCACGCAGGTCTCGAACCACCGGGTCACGCACACCAGCGACTTGCGGGCCTTGGCGTCGAGGACGAACTTCATCGGCAGCACCAGGGCGGCGGCCACGGCGATGTCGGCCAGGGTGACCGAGCGGCCCACCAGGAAGGTCTCGGTCTTGAGGTGCTCCTCAAGCACGGCGAGGGCAGCCTTGAGCTCCTTGAGGGCGCGCGCGGTCACCTCCGGGGAGTTCTCCATCCAGCCGATGATCGGGTACGTGGTCATCGTGGCCGGCACCTCGATCTCGTTGGCGCAGAAGTCAATCCACGACTCCACCTGCGCCTGCTCGAAGGCGTCCTTGCCCACGAGCTCGGCCTTGCCGCCAGCCACGAACTTCATCGCCGCGTTGCTCGTGAACAGGCAGCCCTTGTCGGTCTCCAGCATCGGCAGGCGAGCCGCGGCCGCCTTGCCCTTGATGTCCGCCTCCTTGGCGCCGGCCTTGATGCTCAGCTTCTCGCCGGCGTACTGGGCCGCCACGATGATCTTCTGGGCACGGAACGAGCCCTCGCGCGCGTACAGCGTCATGGTCATCTTGCCTATCCTTCTCGGTTTTGCTGCTGCTGCTGCTGCTGCTGCTGCTCTGTCACGTCACGCTCAAGCTCCGTCAGTCTCCCATTCCGCACACGATCCTCTCCTCTCCTCGCCCTCCTCGCTTGCGTGCGTGCGTGCTGGTTGGCTGGCTGCGGCCGGCTGGCTGCCCGGCGCGCCACCCAACGGCGAACCGTTCCTGGACAGGGCCGTGCGCGGCCCGCTCGCTGTGCGAGAGTCGAAGGCTGCGCGTGCAGCCGGCAAGCACGCCGTGCCGCCGCGCCGCCGCCGCCGCCGCCGCCGCGGCCCGCGGGACGCTCCTCGTCGCGCTGCCCACCTACCGGTCGGTGATGCGAATCTGCTGCTGCCGCTGCGCCGCCGCCGAGGCCACCAGTGGCTCTGTGGCCGGGGGGCAGCTTCAGTCTCTTTGCGTCGTCTCGGCGCGCCGTTGTGCGTGGAGAGCACAGGGTCCAGCGTCCGAGACGTGCAATGTGCCCCCGCTTGATGATCTGGCAGCTGGTGCTCACCAGGGACGGTCACCGTGTCGCGCTGGTTGAGAGCAACTTGAAGCTCATGACAAGCTCATGCAATGATGCTTGGGGTGACTAACTTAGCCTAACGTACCAGGATAACTTTGGAAACGTAACCCACATCAGGTGTCTCTGTGCTCCACATGTCGTCTGCAGAGCTCAAGGTCAGAACGGTGGCCGAGCTGGGGCGTCGCTTTTGGCGAACGCTGCAGCAGCTCTCGTCTCGTATGTGGTTGACAAACGTTGCGAACTCACTGTCAGCGAGCGCATTTTCGCCCGCAACATCGCTCGTGGTCGCGCATTCCTTCCGCGTGAGTCAAGCAGGGCGTTTGCCAGGGCCTACGATCCCCGCTCATCTTGTCTATGCCCTTCGTGCCTCCTCCTCCTGGACGCCCCTCTCCTCCTCGTCCTCTCCCCCGTTCTCCTCATCCGGCTCGCCGTCGCTGAGGTCGTCGTCGAGCTCGTCGTAGCTCACTCGCCAGTGTCAGGCTGCGCAAACCACAAGAGCGGCGCGGCTCCGACAGCGAGCGCGCGCGGCGCTCCCGCGGCGGCGGCGGCGCGGCGGCGGCGGCACTCGGGGCGGGCCGGGCGGCGCGACCGGTGCGATGGAGGCTCGCGAGAGCTCGTCGGCGGGCGACGATGAGACGACTCCGGTGGCGGAGGCGCGGCAGGGCGCGGTGCAGGGCGTCATCAAGCCGCCGCCGGACCTGCGGCTGCTCGTGGACAAGACGGCGGACCATGTGGCGAGGCGCGGCAAGTCCTTTGAGGCCAGCATCGCGGAGCGCATGAAGGGCAAGCCCAAGTTCGGCTTCCTCAAGCCGGGCCACCCATACTACAGGTACTATGTGGACAAGGTGGACGAGCTCTCGCTCAAGCTGCACCTGAGCGCGACTGGCGGCGCTGAAACCCAAAAGGACGCCACGGCCGCGCAGGATGAGCCGCAGGAGCCGGAGGAGAAGCAGCAGGAGAAGGACAAGGACAAGACGCAGACGCATCCGAACAAGGTCAAGGCCCATCACGAGGAGGACGAGGAGGACGCTGTCGTGGAGAGGCCCGAGAAGCTGGACGCGACGGCCGTTGCGCTTCGCAAACGACGGCCGCGCGCGCCTCCAGCGCTGCAGTTCACCGTGGAGCACCCGATCGACACGGAGGCGGCGGCTACCGTGGACCTGGTCAAGCTCACGGCCAAGTATGCTGCGGTATTGGGCCCGTCCTTTGTTGGTAAGGTGGCTGCGCGGGAGCAGCACAACCCCGAGTTCACCTTCTTGCGGCCCGGGGACCGGCTGCACGCGTACTTCAAGACGATGACCTCCATGTACGAGAAGATGCTCGACTGGCAGGAGACCATGCGCGCCGTGACGGAGGACTTCAAAGACCGCATGACGGTGCTAGACCGCGCTGTGCATCGCGTCGAGTGGGACTCAAACCAGGCGCAGCGCGAGCGCGAAGCCAAGGCCAAGGAACGCGAGGAATTCGTCGCCTTCCACGAGATCGACTGGCACGATTTTGTCCTTGTGGAGACCATCTCTTTCGACGCCCCGCCCGCTGCAGGGGACTCGAGCACTGCTCCTGCTGGTCCCGCTTTCGCGAGCGCTTCGTCGCCAGGCGGTGCAGCAACGAAGAAGGCGGCCCCGGGCAAGGCACCTGCGGCGGCCGGGGCGGACTCCGACTCGGACGTGGACATGGATATGGACGATAGTGACGAGGAGGAGGAGCAGGTGACGGTGCGGCGCGACTACAAGCCGCAAGCGAAGGCGCAAGCCAGCGCCGGGACCAAGCTTGTCCTCCCTGACGGCCGCGAGATGGACGCAAAGGACGTCAACGAGCACATGCGCGTGGAGCTGCTTGACCCCAAGTGGAAGGAGCAGCGTGAGCGCTTCTTGTCCAAGCAAAAGGTGCAGGCTTTCGCGGAGCAGGACATTGGCCGCAATCTGGAGCGCATGGCGGCGCACCGCCCGGACGTTTTCGCAACCGACGAAGCCGCGCAGAAGCGCGCGCGCGAGGCCGACGCTAACGCGGCGCCGCACCTGGCCTGGGACGGCACGGCGGCCTCCGCCGCGGCCGTGACCGCCGAGGCGCAGCGCCGCAAACTCGAGAGTCGCGGCAAGCAAGACAATGGTGAGACCATTGACTACCGAACTGGCCCGTCCGCGGCGCCCCCCTCGAAGCGTTCCAAGGGCGGTAGGTGATTGAGCATGGATTTTCGCATCTCTCCGGCGGCGGCGAGCAAGAAAGCCATCTATCTCTCTTCCTTGTTCGAGTTATGGTATGCCCTCGCTCACTCGTGGCCGTGGGCCCGCGTCAGCAGGGGAACCTCTGCCGTGACCGCCAAGGCGCAGTACCAGCACAAGCTCGGGAGATGACGTCGTTTAGAATCCCATTCAACCAAAAGTTGATCGGATGACTCCCTCTGTCTGTCTGTGTGTCTGTCTGTGTGTCTGTCTGTCACTCTCACTCTCGCACGCACGCACGCACGCACGCACGCACGCGTTCTAATCAAGGCCGTCCACGTGCCTGCAGTTGAAAACAGTTGAAATAAGCCAAACAATCCCTCTTCTCTTTCGCTAAGATATTTCAGACCGCCGTGCGCGCCCTCCCAGCACGCAGCTTGCAAGCTGGTGTGGCATTCGCTTAGGCGTCCAGCTCGCCGCAGTCGACAATGGTGCAGGCCGAGACTGGCTTCGAGTCCTCGACCTCGGTGTCCTCGATCTTGCGGACCACCTCCATGCCCTTGGTAACCCGACCAAAGACGACGTGCTTGCCATCAAGGTGCGGGGTGCCATCGTCGTTGGTAATGATGAAGAACTGAGACCCGTTCGTGTTGGGGCCGGCGTTGGCCATGGACAAAAGGCCCGGCTCCGAGTGCTTGGAGCTGAAGTTCTCATCGTCGAACCTCTCGCCGTAGATGGACTTGCCGCCGGTGCCGTTGTGGTTGGTGAAGTCACCGCCCTGGATCATAAAGTCCTTGATGACGCGGTGGAACGTGCAGCCCTTGTACCCGAAGCCCTTCTCGCCCGTGCACAGCGCGCGGAAGTTCTCCGCGGTGCGCGGCACGGTGTCCTTGAAGAGCTCGAACTCGATGCGCTCCGGCTCGGCGTCCTCGCCGACCTTGACGTCAAAGTACACCTTGGGGCAGTCCTTGTGCTGGTCATGCGCCACGACCGGCGCCACGGACTTCTTCTCCGTGTACATGCCACCGCCGCCCATCTTGGAGAAGGCGTTGCCAAAGAGAGACTTCTCCTTCTCCTTGGACTCCTGGATGCGCTTCTTGAGCGTCGCGAGCTCGCGCAGAATCGCCTTGTTCTCCTTGTCCAGGTCGCGCGCCTGCAGCAGGTCCTCCTTGGCGGCGCTAAAGTTCGCCAGCGCAGAGTGCGCCGTGCCGCGGCGGAAGAGCGCCTTGACGTTGGACGCGTCGTCACGCAGCACAGCCGACGTCAGCTCGATCGCCTTGGGGAAGTCCTTGGCCAGGAGGCACGCCTGCGCCATGTTGAGCTGCAGCGTCGTCTTGAGCTCGCTGCCCTCCTTCTTCTCCTCGTCCGTGCCCTCGATGTACTCCACGTAATCGACCGCCTGCTCCCAGTCGGTGCACGCAGCCGCGTAGTCCTTGGCCTTGAAGGCCTCCAGGCCCTTGTCCTTGAACTTGCGCGCCTCCGCAATGCGCTCGGCCGTCTCCATCTCCCACTTCTCCTTGGGCTTGGGACCGAACCGGATCAGCTCCACATCGAACTTGAGCGTCGCGCCGCCCGGGATCTTGGGCGGCGAACCCTGGTCGCCGTAGCCGTAGTCCGACTTGATGATGAGCTCTGCGCGCTCGCCCTTGCGCATCGACGCGAAGCCCACGTCCCAGCCCTGGATCACCTGGCCCTGCCCGATCGTGAAGTCGAACTCCTTGCCGCGGTCCCGGCTCGAGTCAAACTTCGACCCGTCCTCCAGCGTGCCGGTGTAGTGCGCCCACACCTGGTCGCCCTTTTGCGGCGTCGCGCCGCCCTCCTCGCCGAGCGCCAGCACCTTCTTCACGATGCCGCCATCGCCCGTCAGGTCCAGCTCCTGGCCCACCTCCGTCGCCAGGCCCTTCACCTCCTCCTGCTCCGCCATCTCGTCCGCGGGCTCCAAGCTCTGTCTCCTCCGCGACTGACTGTCTGCGCGTCCCGCTCCGGTTAGTGCTGTTCCTCGCTCGC
Source organism: Thraustochytrium sp. TN22 (assembly GCA_013306675.1). Taxonomy (NCBI): domain Eukaryota; class Bigyra; order Thraustochytrida; family Thraustochytriidae; genus Thraustochytrium; species Thraustochytrium sp. TN22. Next base: position 44,148 of record JABLUY010000198.1, on the reverse strand, counting down.
CTCGCCTCGCCTCGACTCGACTCGACTCGACTCGCCCGCTCGCCGCGCGCGCGACCCGCCAGGCGTTGCTGCCACGTACCTGCTGGCCTCCGGAGCGAGCTGCACTGGCAGTGGTTGCGGCTTTGGTCGTCGCCGCGGTTGGCCGCGTAGAGCTTTGATCAGACCGTGACCTCATCCGGCTTCGCGAAAAAATTGTTGCACACCGGGGCGCGCCGCGTGCCCGCGTTCGCGGACGCCTCGCGGACGCCCCCCGGGACCCGGCCGGGACGCGGCACTGACATGTGAGAGACAGATAGTTTCTGCGCGATCAAATCCTCTTCGCGCTGCCAGGGTCTCCTGCGCCGCGCCGCGCCGCGCCGCGCCGCGCCGGAAGGCCCGGCCTCAGGCGCGCGGGCCGCACCGACGCCGGCGCCGAGCCCCCGGCGAGCGGGTTCGACAGCTCCGGCGGAGCGCAAACTCGGAAATTTGAAGACGAGGGCGAGGGCGGCGGCGTGCAGGGCCGCGCCGGCGACGAGCGAGGGCAGGAGGCTGCGGGCGGCGGGCGGCGGCAAAACCGCTTCGGGAGAGGGCGTACGAGGCCTGGCTGTGTGCTGCCGCGCGCTGGCCGAGGATGCTCGCCAAGGCCGCGGCGCAGCGCTGGAGCCGCGGGCTGTCAACGCGCGCGGCGAGCTCGCTCGTGTTCAGGCAGCTCTTCGACTACACCTCGTACACGTACACGTATCTGCTGGGCGACAAGGCAAGCGGCGAGGCGGTGCTCATTGACCCGGTGCTGGAGCAGCGCGAGCGCGATGTGCAGACGGCGCGCGACGTTCTGGGCGACGCGCGCATCAAGTACGCCATCAACACGCACGTGCACGCGGACCACCTGACGGCCACGGGCAAGCTTCGCAAGGAGGTCGAGGGGCTGCAGAGCGTGCTGGGTGCCGCCGGCAACGAAAAGGCCACGGCCGACGTCAAGGTAGATGAGGGCGACGCGCTCTCCTTTGGGCCCTTTTCGCTCGAGTTCCTGCACACGCCAGGCCACACCAAGGGCTGCCACTCGCTCCTGCTGCGTGGTGCGGACCAGCTCATGGTTTTCACCGGCGACACTGTGCTCATCCGCGGCTGTGGCAGGACAGACTTCCAGGGCGGCGACAGCAGCGCGCTCTATGATAATGTACAAGCGAAGATCTTCAGCCTACCGGACGACACCCTCATCTATCCTGCGCACGACTACCGCGGTCGCACCATGTCCACCGTCGACGAGGAGAAGCGTCTCAATCCGCGCCTCAGCAAGAACAAGGAGACCTTTATGATCATCATGGACAGTCTCGACCTTCCGTACCCGCGCAAGATCGACGAGGCCGTCCCGTACAACATGATCTGCGGCCTGCACGAGGTTTGGCTCAGCGAGCACGATCTTGCTACGTACTCTATCTGACAGAAGCTAACCGAAATTCACGCTGTCGTAGCTGCACTGCGACACGCACGCAAGCACGAGAACGGCGCGCGTCATCGTACTCGAAGCACGCCACGTACTCGCCCTTGGAGCCGCCTGAAAGTAAGAGCAGCCTTTTCTTTTTTCTTGATCCGATCCAAAACAAGACGAGCGAGGTGACAATGAACACACAAACTACAGGGGTGCCGGTGCCGGCACGCCTGGCGCGACCGGGTTCGCCCGCTCCTCACTGTCAGACCGTGAGCGAGCCGCCTGCTGCAACGGACTCCTCAATGGCGACAACCACGGCCTTCCAAAGGAGCACGCCATTGGCGAGCGCAGAGGCAGCAAACACGCCCTGGATCACGGGATCGGGTCGCGCCTCATTAATGGAGCGCTGCAGACGAGCACGGAGTGCCGGAAGAAGCGTCACGGCGGCGTAAAAGAGGCCGATGCTCATCGCGAAGCCCACAAAGTACATTTCCGGCAGCGCGAGGTGCAAAAGGCCGACCGAAGCCAGCCGCACTCTTGACGCAAAGGCGTCGTCCTCCTGAAACACCGGGCAGTACGGCGTGTGCAGATACGCAATCACACTGGCCACGAAGAACACGCGCGGGTGCAGCCACGCGCTCTGAACGCCGACGTAGGCGCCCAAAAGTACAGGCCGGGCGAACTTGTGGTCCACTAGCGTCTCGTGCAGGGAGATCGCCGGCAGCAGCGCCACGATCATGGCAATCTGGTACATGAGCGGGCTTTGCGCGAAACAGAGACACACCGCGCCGCCCAAGAGGACCTCCAGGGGTGCCACGGAGCGCAGCACGTAGCGCCAGTCCGAGGGCGCTGCGGTCGGGGCGCTGGCACCGCCGGCACTGCCACTCAAGACCGCCGCGGCAGCGGCCGCCGCCGTTGACGCTGCCGTCTCCAGGCCGGCGAGCGCAGGACCCACCTCGACACGCGAGGGCCGCGGTCCGGTGCCGGGATGCGTCGTGTTGATGATTTTCATGCGGAAGCGCCGCTTCGTGTGCACGCCCTCCAGCAGCGCTACCTGCACCAGGGAGCCGAGCAAGACGAGGCCGAAAACAATCGCCGGGATCTCAAGGCACATCCAGTCCGGGAACCGCGTCGTGTCGCACAGGCCTAGGCGCACCGGGTTGCCGCTCGGACCGAGCACGTCGGGCCAGGCCGCGCGCGACGACAGGCCGGATCCGCTCGCCGTCTCGTTGATCGAATGCCCGACGGCGCTCCACAGGAGCTGCCTGAAGGTCACGCTCGGGTCTGCCGGCACGCGGAAGCGCCGGTCGAGCGCGTGCAGCCGCCCGGTCGCCATGATGTACACGAAGCAGAATAAAGGCGTGATGAAGAGCAGTGAGATGTACGAGAAGAACGGCAGCTTGAACCACTGCGTCTGCGTCGGCGCAAGGCGCTGCGGGCTCCAGAAGAGCAGCGACAGCATGCGCACGCTGTCCGCCGGGTTCGCCACCTGCAGGTGGTTCAGTTGCACGAGCTGCCGCTGTTGGTGCCGCATCATCGTGTCGTGCGCCGTCAGTGTGTTCTGCACCGTGTGCACCGTCTTGTGGAGCTGCTCCAGCTTTTTGAAGACCACTGGGTAGAATCGTCGGATCGCGTGGTACGGGCACACCTCGAGGTGTGCGGGCATGTCTTTGCGCAGGCTGCGCCACTCGCACCCAACTGCGGCATGGTAGCACGGAGTCACGATCCACTCGCACTCGCGCTGATGCGCGCGCACGCTGGAGAGGGGGATCAAGGCTTTGCAGCCCTTGTTCTCGCACCCCACAGGGTACTGCCGCATCTCGGCGATGAGCTCTGTGGCCAGCGGCAGTTCCAGAATGTTGTCTTCCACACGACTGCGGCACAGCGGACACGCCAGCGACGGCCGCACTGCCGGGCTCGCTCCGGGTTGCGCTGCTGGAGGCTGCGTAGCCGGCATCACGCCGGTGATGCGAAGTCCACCTCCGGCCCCCGGCAGCGCGCTGGTCGCCGACGCTTCGGCCTGTACCACATTGATGTTCACCTGCATGCCCTGCGGCCGCTGCTGCTGCTGCTGCTGCTGCTGCTGCTGCTGCTGCGTGTCGTGCTGCTTCATCTTGGCGAGACATGGCCGGCAAAACACGTGCCCACATGGCGTCCGCACTGGTTGGTCAAAGAACGACAGGCAAATCGAGCAGGTGAAGCGCTGCTCCACTTCGCTGGTCAGCTGTTGAGGCGTGCGCTTTGGAGAGTTGCGCAGCTGCTGTTGCACGCGGCCCAGAAATCGCGGCCGGTTTGCACTAGCGCCCGCCTCCGCGGCTTCTGCGGGCGCTGGCGCGACGCCGGCCTCCGTCCGCGCCGGCTGCTCGCCTTGACGCCCCTCGTTGTCTGAGGCCGACCCGGCGGCGGCGCGCGGGGCGTGGAGGGACTGCGAGCGTTGCGGCCTAGTGCCGCCACTGGCCGCTGCGCCATCCTGCTGGCCGCTTGCTGCCGGCGTGCGGTTGCGCAGCATGCGTGAGAACACTTTGGCGCGCACGTGCCGGCGGCGCTCGCCGCTCTCGTCCTCCGCGTCCGAGGTCGCGGAGGAGTCACCCACGCTGCCCGAGCTGCCCGAGCTGCTCCCCCGCTCGCGCGCCGAAGAGCGTCGCCGCCTCCGCCGTCGCGGTAGTCGCTCGCTCGCGCGCTTCACATCCTCCAGCACATTGCGAAAGGACTCGCGCGGGTCCAGCTCGTGCGCCTGCTGCACGCGCCGGACCTGGCGGCCCGCTGCTGCGCGGGCGTACTCCCATCGCTTGCGCGTCTCTGTGGACGAGCTCGCGGCGAGTGACCGCCCGGACGCCACACTGGCGCTGCTGTCCAGCGTCGCAGGCCGCCGCGCAGCCGTCGCGCCTAGAGCGCTGCCCTCAGAGGAGCCCACCTGGCTGGCGCTGCCAGCATTCGAAATGCTCTCCACGCCGCTCTGTGTCTCGCTCGCTGTTGCAGGAGATGCTGCTGCGTTGTTCGCCGCGCGCCTCGCCGTCGCGCCTGGCGCTCCACGCTCGCGCCCTGCCTCCGCCACCTCCTCCTGCTCCTGCTCCTTCCCCTGCTCCTGCTCCTGCTCCCGCTCCTGCTCCTGCACCTGGCCCTGCTCCTGCTCTTCTTTCGCAGCGGCAGCTGCTTCGCGCGCAGCTCCTGCGCGCGCCTCTGCTGCCTCTGCTCCAGCCCTGCCTTCGGCCGCTGTCCCTGCCGCCGTCGCGCTCGCCGTCGTGGCGCCGGCCGCGCCGGCCGCGAGCGTCGCGTCGGGCTCCTCCTCCCCGCCGTCGCCCTCCCTGCCGCCGACGCCGGCCCCCGCCGACGCCGGCGACGTCGGCGCGCCGGCCGCGTCGCCGCTGCGCCGCCGCGACAGCAGGAACCCGCGCCGCATGCTCGCAGCCCGCGCGCGCTCGCGCGCAGCGCAGCGCAGCGCAGCGCAGCGTACGGACTTTGCTTGCTCGAGACCTCTTCACTCATTCATGCCGCCGCCAGCTGTTGACCAGGAGGTGGGGTCACGGGTACCAGTGGTACCACGCACTGTGACGCACCACGCCTTTGGCAGCCTGAGCAGCCAGGCGCTCAAGCTTGAGTGCGTGCCCGCTGTCTGCCCGCTCGTACTTATCCCGCTCGTGCATCTAGGCTAGGTTTGATCATCCACGACTGGCACGCTCTTCTCCGAGTCGAGCACGCCCGTCACCACGCACCTCGTGCAGCTTTTCATCTCTTGAAGCTGCGCCCGTTCGCCTGGCAGGCAGCAGGCAGGCAGGCAGGCAGGTAGCTAGCTAGCGGCCTGCGCGCGCGGCGGAGGACTTGATGCCGTGGAGGATCGTGCGCTCGGACAAAGATCTTCGAGGTGGCGCGCAGTGGCGCCTGCCAGTGCCCGCCGTTTGGCCCCTGCTTGGCGCCTGACTGACTGACTAACCACCGGCGAGCCGCTCCAAATCGAAATCGAAATCAAAGCCTCCTCCGGCGGCGGGAGGCGAGCGGGCGGCGCGGCGCGATGGCGGACGACGGCGAGGCGGCGGCGGCGGCGGCGGCAACGGCCGCCGAGGCCGAGGCGGACGGCGGCGCGGCGCCGGAGGGCGGCGACGATGACCGCGGCGCCGACGGCGACGGCGACGGCGACGGCGACGGAGACGGCGAGGCCAACGGCGACGGCGAGGCGCGCGAGGAAGCGGAGGAGGACGGGGAGGAGGACGAAGATGACGAGGAGAACGGCAGGGCCCGGCGCAGCGAAGACGGCGAGGATCAGGGCGATGAGAAGATGGAAGACGGCGAGGAGCAAGGGGGCGAGAAGAAGCGCAAGGCCAAGAGTGGCAAGCGCGCGCTGCCGGAGAATCTGGACTCGATGATCACGCTCAAGGTGGACAACCTGGAGGACGAGGTGACCTCGGACGAGATGCGCGCCATCTTCTCGGAGTTCGGCGACATCGGCGACATCTATCGGCCCGATCGCCGGCGCGGCAAGAAGCGGCCCAAGTACGCCTTCGTGCGGTACATGGAGCAGGCACACGCAGACGCCGCCATTGCGGCCGCCAAGGAGGGCAAGCTGAAGCTGGCTGGGGTTACGCTGGATGCGAACCTGGCGCAGAAGCCTCGCACCGCGCCAACGCCCGCGGAGTCCTCGAAGCGCCGCTCGAAGCGTCGCAATCCCAATGACGACCGCCCGCGTCGCGACGACCGCGACCGTCGCGATGGCCACGACCGCGACCGCCGCGACCGCCGCGACGATTACGACCGTGACCGCCGCCGCGATGATTACTACGACCGCCGCGGCCGCGATCGCCGCGACGACTACTACGACCGCCGCGACCGCGACCGCGACTACGACCGCCGCGACCGCGACCGCGACCGCGACTACGACCGCCGCGACCGCGACCGCGACCGCGACTACGACCGCCGCGACCGCGACCGCGACTACGACCGCCGCGACCGCGATCGCGACCATGACCGCCGCCGCGATGATCGCGACCGCGATCGCGACTATGGGCGCCGCCGCGACGACTACCGCGATCGCGACTACGACCGCCACAGCCGCGATCGTGACCGCGATCATGATCGTCGCCGCGATGACCGCGACCGTGACCGCGACCGCGACTACGACCGCCGCCGGGACGACCGTGAGATCCGCAAAGACCGCGACGACGGCCGTGATGAACGCGCCCAAGGTGGCTCGGTGGACGACCGCAAGTAGACGCGCGGCCACCACGCATAGAACCGATCTCACGCGCACGCAAGGCTTCCATCTCGAAATAGGTAACGTATCTCACGAAAACACACATTCGTTTCTTCGCTTCCTACTGCACATACACCGCGACGCTTGCTCACTTCTTCTTGCCCGACTTTGCCGTCTTCTTCTTTTTCTTGCCATCGTCGCCCTCGGCCTTCTTCTTCTTGTCCTTTTTCTTGTCCTTCTTTGCACCGCCCGCCTCGCCCTCGTCCGCACCAAGGTCGGGACGGCTGGCTTGATAGGCGCGACGCTGCGTGCGGCCGCGGTGGATGGCCTGGATCCGAGTCGCAGCACGAGCCTGCTCTTGCGCCTCGGCCTCTGCCAGGGCGGCCTCCGCCACAGCCCACGTCGCGAACATAATGCCCCGCGAGAAGCAATGGTGTGCGTGGGCTCCGCCATACCTCTTGCGCGAGACCGCGTCCTCCGACACAAAGCGGAGCGGGCCCCAGGCATCTGGGCTGGCATCCGTGCCGCCCGCGTTCTCTTCCTCCGTCTTCCTCTTCTGCTTTAGCTGCTTGTCCCCAGCGAGGCTCTCGATCGGGGCCATCGTGTCCAGCAGGTATTGCACGAGGGCATCATTGGCCGTGCCATTTATGTTGAGTCGTTCCGCCACAAGAAGCAGCGAGTCACCGTCGCGATTGATGCTTTGAAGCTGCGCATAGAGGATGCCGGGCTCCTCGCTCGTGCCGGAGAGTGTCTTGAACGCCTCGAGCTTGTTGCCTCGTACCGCCGAGAAGAGCGCCACCTCGCCAAAAAGCGCGTCCTCGCAGTCCAGGTCTGCGCCATTCACTGCGAGGTGGATGGCCACGTCCGTGTGGCCGTTCAGGCAAGCCAGGTGCAGGGCCGTGCGGCCCGTGGCTGTCTCCAGCGCGTCCAGGTCCACCACCTCGCTTCGCACAAGGGCCTCTACGGTGGACAGCCTGCCGCGCGCCGCCGTCACGGTGAGCGCCGTGCCAGTGAGGGCCTCGGGCACGGTCGCAGCTGCCACGGCGGCCTCTGAGTCCTTCTTGGGCGTAAAGCGGGACCCATGGTCCAAGAACCACTCGAAGAGGAGTCCAGCCCCCTCGGAGTCGTCCCGGCCCCGCGCCGCCAAGATGAACGGGTTCACCTGCGCAGCAGCGGCAGGGACCTCCCAGGCATCCTCCGCCTCGGACAGGGCATCCATGACCAGGGCGGTGACCGGAACGGGCGGGGCGTGCAGCGCGACCAGGTGCAGCGCCGAAAGGCCGTTTTCGGCAGGCGTCACGAGCGCCTGCGCTGCGCCTTCGCCGTGCTGCTCGAGCAGCGCCTGGAGCATTTGCGCCGCTGCGCCCGCCGTCTCGCTGCAGTTTTCGATGCGCCGCTGGAGCAGGCAGGCAAAGGCGTTGAGGCCGCCCGGGCCGGCATGCTCGCGAACCATGACCGTGCCGTCTGTGTGAGAGTGCAGCGCGGCGAGCATCTGCGCCCGCTCCGCCCAGCCCGCAGAGGGCGAGGGCGCCTCGGCTTCCGTGGGGCTCTCGTCCTCGAGCGCAACCGTGACAACAGGTGCCTTGCTCCCGGTCAGGAGGACGAGATATGGGCTCCAGCCCGCCATGTTGCGCGTACACGCGAGCTCCGCCGCGGTGGGCACTTCATCGTGGATGATGCGCGGCCGGAGCACCTCTTCGAGCCCGTTCGCGAGCATCTGGTCCACGCGGAAGGCGACGCGCTCGCGCAGCGGACGCGACCTGCCATGGTCCTCGAAGACGCCCTCGCAGATCGGGTGCTGCACGCCCCTGCGCAACAGCTCCTCCAAGAGGGCGGCGCTGGCGTCGCCGCAGGCGCCCTCGCAAAGCAGATGCAAGGGCAAGTTGCCCTCGCAGTCGGCGAGGTTGGGCGAGGCTCCGAGCTCCAGAAGCCGCCGGGCCACCTCCGTCTTGCCGGCGGCCACTGCAGCGTGGAGCGGTGAGGCGCCCTTGAAGTTGACCAGGTCGGGTCGCGCGCCATGACTCGCGAGCAGCGAGAGCCAATCCTGGGGGAAATCTCCGGGGGACGAGCCCAGGCCGGCGTGCTGAATGCCCGTGCAGATCCAATGCAGAGGGTATGAGCCCTCGCGTGCCTCGGACACATTCACGTCGACGCCGAACTCAAGCAGCAGTCCGAGCAGCTTGCGGCCGAGAAAGGCCCAGAGGCACACATTGCAGCCTGTAGCGTCCACGGCGTCCACATCAGCGCGGCCGGACTCCAGCAGCGATCGGGACACGCGCTCGCTGCCCATGCCGACAGCCCACATGAGTGCCGTGACGCCATCCTCGGCGCTCGCGTCAAGGTCTGCGCCTGCGTCAATGAGGGCCTGGACCAGGGAGACGCCAGCCTCGCATTCGGCTTGCCTAGCGAGCAGGACCGCTGCGGTCTGGCCCTTGGCACCGGCCAGGCCGGGCGCGCGGGTCGTGTCGCGCACCTCGCGGCACGGCGCATTGAGCAAGGGGGCCCACTCCTGGGTCGTGGGCCCCAGGCTTGGGTCCGCGCCGGGACCCTTGCGGGCCATCACCGGTTTGCCCTCTTCGTCCACGACTGTCTCGCCCTCCTCGTTCACCTCAGGCTCCTCCCAAGTCCTCCAGTACGACTCGCGGCAGCGACCGCGGCTCACGAGGTAGTGCGCGAGTTCCACAGCAGCCTTCTGCAGGCCGTCGTAGCCAGCGAGCGCCGCGAGGCACGGCAGAATTCCGGCGCGCAGCGCTGCGGCGCAGAGCAGGTCGGCCTGCACGGGCTGCGCCCACGCGTCGACCACTCGTGCGTCCCTGCAGAGCTCGAGGCCAATCTCGATCGCCGCTTGCACGGCTGCGTCGGGCTGCTCCGGATCATACATGACGTCAGCCAAGCGCTGCATGAGAGCTTCCATCGCCGCAAAGGTGGCGCCCTGCATGCGCTCTAGAAAGCGTGGCTCACTCGCCTCCGCCTCCTGGTCACCCTCCACGGAGACCTCCGCACCGTCATCGGTTTGGGCCAGGAGCATGGACCGGCCGCCGTCCAGACTGGCGAGCGCGCGCAACGCGAAGAGCGCGGCGAGCTGGACGTCACGGTCCGGGACCTGCCTGTCTAGCGCGTGCGCGAGGCCGCGCATGACAAAGGCGCCGAGCTGGGTCTCGTCATTGAGAAGCACATCGTCATAGGCCCGTGAGAAGGTGGCGTCCTTGGCTGCGCCTCCCTTGTTCCCCTTCTCGGGTGCGTCCCCGGTGACGGCGTTTGCGGCAGCAGCGCTCGCGGCCCGTTCTGCATTGGCGTTGTCGGTGTCGACCGCAATTTGCACGAGACGCATTGCGCACGCGAGAACATCATCGTGCACCTCCTTCTCGGCAGCCATCCGCTGGAGCGGCCAGCGCTCATCCTCTGGGTCGGGCCGCGGCGCGGGGCGTAGCGTTGGATCAACGAGGACGCAATGCGCGCGCCCGTGTGCCGCTTTAACGCCCTGAGTCCGAAGGACCACCTCCTTCACGGTGGCCCAGATGGAGGCCCACTGGATCGGATTCTTGAGCGCCTTGCGGTTCTCCGGCACGGCGTCCCAGCGAACGAGGTGCTGGAGGAGGGCCAGGCCCCGCGCGCAAGCCTCGGGGCAACTTAGGTCGGCGTCCTGAAGCACCTTGAGCAGTGTCTGGAAGACCTCGCCGCGGACGAGACCATCGAGCCAGGTTCGCGCGCTCTCCTCGTCACGCGCGTCCCGTTCCTTGTGCACAAGGGTGATGATGCGAGTGGCGGCGGTCGGCGCCCGTTGTAAGGCCAGGCTCAGATTTTCGAGCTTCACGTCCGGCTCTTCTGTGAGCTGGAGCACTCTGTGCAGCGCGTACTCGAGCGGGAGCACCTCAGGCAGCGCACCATGCGAAGTTGAGTTGCTGGCGATCGCGTCCTGCTCTCCCATGTTCTTCTCCTCCTCCTGCTGCTCCTCTTCTTCCTTGGTCTCCGCCTCGCCCTCCTCGCGTCCCTCGGCAGTCTGTTGCTCCTCCGCTTCCGGTTTTCCAGGTTGGCAGGGTCGTTTCGCTCGTTGAGGAGCTCCATGAGGATGCGCGGGGCACCATTCTCTGCGAGCAAGCGCAGATGCGAGTCATCGAGCTGAGGCACGCAGGCTAGCACGGTGTCGACGATGGCGCGCTTCGTCTGCAAGAGCGCCAAGAGCGCCTCCATGGATCCCTCAGGAGGGCTCCACGGCGACCGGACTTGCTCCTCCGCGTCCTCGCCTTTGGTCTCCGCCTCGACGGTAGTTGGAGCTGTGCTCTGCGCGAGCAGCCACACGAAGAGGAGCAGAGCACTGTGCGCGCCCCTCTCTGCGCGCGCGAGCGCCGCCTCAGCCACCTCAGGGGGCTCGCCCTTGGCGGGCTGGTACGCGGTGAGGCGGTGCGTGGCAGCGAGGAAGAGGCGCCCGATGGCACTGAGGCGTTCTGGATCGCCGAGCACAAGCGCCGTGCAGGCGGGCAGCGACGTAGCGGCATAAAGAACGCGCGTGGCGGCGTCTTGCAGGCCGCTGGCCGTATCCTCGGCGGCGCACGTGCCGAGCATGGCGTCGAGCACGGGCTCCGGCGCCGCCCCGGCACGCAGCGACGCGAGCAGGGCGTCGAGCGCGAAGGCGCGCGTCTCCCAGGGCACGTCCTCGCGCAGAGCGAGCTCCCCGCAGCGCTCCACGATGGTTTGCAACGTTGAGTCGCCGCCGTCCAAGGCGCGCACACTCGCCGCGAGGCTGGCGAGGCAGCTGAGGCCGGCCTGCGCGATGACGGCATTCTCCGCGCTGAGAAGGCGCAGGAAGCGCTCCACGCCTCTGCAGGGAGAGGACTTCTTGGTCTGGCCTTCTGCCACGAAAGCAGCGGCTCCAGCCTGGTCGGGCATCGCTAGGTAGCTGGCCAGCGCCTGCACAGCGGGCTGTACGACAGTGTCAGCATACTTTGCGGCGTCCACGAGGGCCGTCAGCGGCACGAGCGCCGCGCCCTCCTCGCAGAAGGCGGCCACATGCTCCTTGCGCGCCACGAGCGCAAGGCCCTCGAGAAGCTTGGCCTCCTTCTTGGTCTGTTTCAGGAGCTTGGCGCACGCCTTGAGCTCCTTCGGACTCGGCCCCTGCTGCATCGTCATGTCGCAGCCGCGCACGCGGCCTGCCAGCCAGAGACGAGGAAGTAGGATCTGACAGCCTCCGCCGCTGCCTCCGGCTCCGCCGCAGCAGCAGAGCAGCAACAGCGCCAGGAACGCCTCCGCAGCGAGCTGTGTCGCCAACTCACTCCCGCTCGGCGCTCACTCCCTGAGTCTGGCAGTGCTCAACCGACACTTCAAAGTACAACAACAACAACAACATGTGCGATTCCGTGCACGATGTTGTAGAATGGCCAAGAAAAGCTCCTCGCATTTTCGGCTCCGCAGAAGCTCGTCATTGGAGCCGCGAGCAAAGCCGCGCAACGAGCGAGCTGTGGTTCAGGCGACGTCGCAGCCTGCTTGTTTTCCTCAGCACTGCATCCCACGCGCGCACAACCGCCGCCAATCTTGCGCAGAGGCAGGCAACCTGGCTGGCATCGACAACCAGAACCATCTCATGACTCGTACGGGTGCTCTAAAGTAACTTCGTCCAAGGGCCAAGAAGGACCGCCTCGAGGAGGGGGGGAAGGTCGCCTGAGCGGCGGTCCTCGCCGCCGTCCTCGACGAGGATATGGAGCGCGCATGCAACCCTGTTTCCGGTACCCCCACGGGGCGGTTAGACCGCGCCGGCCGCCATACCCGGCCCCGTGCACCCGGATAGGCCGGGGGGCACGGAAGGCGTCCGCGCGGCACCATTTCCGCGGCCTCCGAGTCGAATTCCGCAGAATCGCATCAATCGTTCATCGCCCGCGCGGCTCCTCGCGCCCGCCCGCCCGCCCGCCGGCCGACAGGGCGCGCTCGGCAGCGGCGCGCGCGCGCGCGGCGGCGAGCGCCAGCATGTCCAGCCCGCGCGGCGGCGGCGACGGCGGCGGCCGCGGCGGCGCGGATCTCGCGAGGCGGAGCGCGCCGGATGACGGCGCGAGGGGGCTCGAACAGTCGGCGCGGCAGGACCGCGAGCAGGCGCGCGGCGCGGCCCCGGCGGCGGCGGCGGCGGCGGCGGCGGCGGGCGGTGCCATGGCACGCAAGGCGCAGCGGCCCGCGCAGGGCTCGGGTGCCGCGTTCTGGCTGGACGACCCGAACCCGCAGCCGCCCAAGCAGCTCGCGGTCGTTGCCAAGGCACTGCAGGCGGCCGACGTCGTGGTGGCCGTGCTGGCGTGGAGGGCGAGCGCGCGCGTGCTGGCGCTCCTCGTCGCGGCGCGCGCAGCTTGCCATGGACTGCTGTTCCAGCAGCGGCAGCAGCTGATGCAGCTGCTGAGCCAGCACCAGAAGCATTCGCAGCCGCAACAACAGGCGACGCAGGATGAGGGCCAAGGCGGGACAGCGGCGGCAATCTGGGCAGCGTCGACAGGCGCGCAACTGCTGCTCATGCGCGCGGTGCGGCGCTGGCAAGGGTCGAGCGGGAGCGGTGCCGCCCGACTGGTCCAGGCGCTCGCGCTGCTGATGGGCCACGCGCAGCTGGTGACGTGGTGCCTCTCGCACCCTCGGTCGCTGGCCGGGTCCGCACTGCATGTGTCGTGGGCCGCGGCCCGCGTGCTCTATGTCAAGGGCGCGCGACTTGCGAAGCTGGAGGGTACGCCGCTTCTGCCGCGGCGCTCGTTTCCGGTGAAGGCCGGCGAGATCAACGCAGCGTGGCTGAGCCGAATTCTGGGCGTCGAGGTGGCCAGCGCCAAGGTGGCCAGCCTCAGGCCGGCGGCATCACAGGTGCAGGCGGAGGCCGAAGAAGCCCCGGGGGCGGAGGATGCGGCGCTGGAAAGCATCAAGCCTGGCGAGGCCGTGCGCGTGACGGTCGAGTATGCGCGCGGCTCAGACGCCGACATGCCGGAGATGCCAGACAGTCTGGTGGTCAAGGTGGCGACGTGCGATACGCTGCGGCGCGTGCTGCTGCGCGTGCTGGGCAGCTATCAGCGCGAGACGTACTTTTACCGCCACGTGAGTGCGCGGCTCAAGAAGAGTGCGGCGGCGCTGGATCGGCCCATGCTGGAGGCGCCGCACGCGTATGCCGCCCACTTCGACGAGAAGACGGCGGACATGCTGCTGGTGCTGGAGGATGCGGCACCGCTGGCAGCCGGCGGCGGCGGCGGCGACGCGGACGCGGCCACCTGGCAGCAGGCGTGCTCCGTGGCGGCGCGGTTCGCGCGCTTTCACGCGATCCACTGGCGGCCGAACATGGCGGCACTGGAGCGCGACTTCGGGCTCGCGTGGCAGCTCGAGTTCGACTGGCTCGGCGCGCATCCTCTCGTGGTGCGCGAGGCGGCGCGGCACGGCTTGAACTCGCTGATGCGCGAGCCGAGCCTGGCCCGCGTCTGCCGACCCGGCACACAGCGCACGCTGCGCGCGCTCATCGAACACCTGCCGGTGGTGCTTGCGGCCCTGCAGGAGGGCGCCTCCACGTACATTCACGGCGCGTGCAGGCGGGCCAACATGCTCTTCCCGTCGTCGGTGGAGCGACTGCGCGAGGAGCAGGTCTGTCGCGCGGGTCTCTCCTTCGACGACGCCTACGACCGGCGCCAGGTGCGCTGGCTGACCGTGGGCTGGGGCGCGAGCTGCAAGGGCAAGGGCGTGTACGACCTGGCGTGCTTTGCGGGCCTGGACCTGGAGGTGGCACCCGAGGCGGGCGACTCGTGCGACCGCACGCTGGTGGCCGGCTACCATCGCGCGCTGGCGCAGGCGCTGGAGGATCCGCAGCTCTTGCAGGGGTACACGGTGGAGGACTGCTGGCGCGAGTACCGGCTGGCGGTGGCGCTAGCAGCACTGGCGCCCATCGCGGCGGCGACAAGGACGAGCGGCGCCTCGGCCGCGGCGCGCGCCGCGGTGTTTCGCCGCGCGTGTCAAGCCGTGGACCGCGTGCGCGCGGCTGACGTCCTGCGGGATGTGGTCGCGCGGCGCGTCAAGGCACGCACGCTAGGCGGTGCGCTCACCACGTACCGGCACGTGGAGGACAAGCTTTTGGAGCGGGACGCAGCTGGCATCGCGCTGCCGGGCGACCGGCCGGGCGATGCGCCGGTGGTGGTGCGCAGCGCGATGCCGTACGACGAGCCGCTTGCGCACCACTCGCCGGCGACGCTGGCCAGGTTGCCGGCCGGACCCTCGCCGGCGCCGGGCGCCGGGCGCCGCGATACCTACGACCGCTGGTTCCTAAACGGGTACGACCCGCGCGGCGACACGCTCTTTGCGGTCACGCTGGCCTGGTATCCGGGCCGCGGCGTGATGGACGCTGCCTTTTCCATCGTGGTTGGCGGCGTGCAGCACAATGTCCGCGTGGGCCGGCGATGCGCGCTGCCGCTCGAGGGCGACGGCCAGGAGGACGGCAAGGAGGCCTCCACGCCCGTGGATACGAGCGTTGGGCCGATTCGCATCACGGTACTGGAGCCGCTACAGCGCGCGCGTGTCGAAGTGACGGTGCCTGGCACGCTGGTGGCCAACTTGACCATGCAGGCGCGATACGAGCCGACGATGGAGCCGCCGTACGAGCAGCGCGTGGAGAACGTGGGCGAGCTGCATTACGAGCGGTTCACGCAGCTCGTGCAGTGGCAGGGCTCGATCGCTGTGGACGATGCGCCCCCGCTGTCCGCGGACGGCTGGTGGGGCGTGCGTGACCGCAACTGGGGCCGGCGGCCGCACGCGGAAGCGGACGCTTCTTCGGCGGCCAATCTGCGGCGGCAGGCGGTTCTTGGCATGCCCGTCGCCCGGCACGTGCTCAACGTGGCGCTGCGGCCGATTGCGGACCGCCTGCCGCAGGTGTACTGGTTCTGGGCGCCCGTGAACGTGGCCCACGGCGGCTTCACGTACCATGCGCAGCAGAACAGCGCGGGCACCGTGCAGAACGGCGCAGCGCACATCTTTGGCGACCCATTCGGCCCGGAGCACGCCCCCTACGGCAAGGTGGAGGCGGCGGGGCACTCGCTCGAGTACCAGACGTGCGGCGCGCGCCACTTTCAGACGTGTACCATCGTCATGGTCCTGCAGGACGGCCGCCGCGTCACCATCCGCTTGGAGCCGCGCAGGCCCTTCTTCATGAGCGGCCTCGGCTACGGCCACCCGACCATGCCGCACGGAGCCCGCCCCGGCGCCGACCTCTTCGTGCAGGCCGACGCCTTTGCCTCGGAGATGGCCGACCGGCGTGACGCCCTCTACGCCCACGTGCAGGAGCTCTCGGGCGCCCGCTGCGAGCTGCACGCGCGCGACTCTGGCCCGGACGATCCGCCCCTCGCTGTCGCCTCCGGCGCCGCGGCGCCCGAGCAGCTCGTCGTCGGCCCGCACAAGCCTTCCGGCTTCTCCTCCCTCGCCGACTCGTGAAGACGACCAAGCGAAAGAAAAAGAAAATAAGCAAAAAGGTGCAGGCAGTCGTAAAAAGAAATCGACATACGTACGTATCATAACGCGCTCCAACCTCGAGTGAAATCGAGCTCTCCCACACGCACGTGCCGCGTGCGAGCCGCGCGCGCTCCGATCTTGCGCATTACACCAAGACTCGCTTTCGCACCAACCTCCAGCTCGGCCTGTCTGTCTGTGAGCCAGCCCAAGAGTGGAATCCCACACGTGCCGCTTGCTAGCTAGCTAGCGCTCCGATCTTGTGCATTACACCAAGCCTCGCTGTCGCCGTCCTGCTCGCACGCACCTACCTCCGCCGGCGCTCAGGCTCAGCCTGCCTGCACTGCAGAGTCTGTGCGCGAGCGGCAAGCCGAAGAAAAATGACGACGACTGAACTCGAGCGAAATCGATCGAGCTCCCCACACGTGCCCGTATGCGAGCGCTCCGACCCTGTCCCTTACGCTGCAGCCGCCGCCGCGCCGCACGCGATTGTTCATTTCCCCGCGGGACGCTGCCGTGCGTATGACCTCCCATCTTCGCTCCCGGCTAGGCCTTCCCGGGGGGCTGGGCCAGCTTTGGCAGCGCCGCGTCTGGACCGGCGCCCGTGTCCGGCCTCGCGTCGCCATTCGTGGCGGCGCGCGAGACCGCCGGCGCCCCCCTCGGGCCTCGTTCCGCCAGTCCTCGTCGCCCCTGGTAGTTCGGGGCCGGCGCCGGGCCGGCGTCCGGGCCTCTTACGAAGCCCCCCGTGCTCGCCGCCGTCCCGCGATTTTCGCTCCGGCGCGATGGCCGGGTCGACTCGCGTGCAGCCGCTCTCCGTCCGAGCTGCCGCCCTCCGGCCCTGCGCGCGCGAGCTGCGCGCGGCCTGGCCTGGCCTCGTCTCACCTGGCCTGGCCTGGACTCACCTCGCCTCGCCTCGCCTCGCCTCGCCTCGCGCGGCCTGGCGACGCTTCGGTTGGTTGGAGCGTGTTGGACGCATGGCGCCTGGTCATCGACCTCGGCAAGCGCCACGAGCCCACGGCCGAGATGAGGCCCGCTGGCAGTCTGTTGTAAGCACGCTCGCCACGCGCTGAGGTCGCGCACGCATAAGTGAATCAAAGTGATGTTCTTCTGCTTCGCCTGTCGGGCCGACTGATCTGAGAGCGCGACGCAGCGGAGGGCGGGCGCCCGCGTTTTGCCCGCGGCGGCGGGGAACGGCGGGCCGCCCGCCTGGGCCGGCGCGGGTCGGGCCGGCGCGGGCGCAGATTGCGCCAGGGCGGCGGACGAACCGAGGCCGGGCAGGCGCGGCGCGCGGCGGCGGAGCGGACGCGGCGCAGGGGCGGCATTAGGCGGGTGGCGCCTCGGGCGAGCTGCGGCGCGGCGGCGCGGCGGCGCGGCGGCGCGGGCAGACCGCATTCGTGGCGATTCTGGCGGAGCGAGCGGCGAGCGGCGCCTCCAGCCGAATACGGTACAGGAGGGGCAGGGTGCAGGAGGGAGTGGCAGGGAGCAGCGCGAGCGGCAGGAGGGGAGGATGGCGCCGCTGCCGGCGGAGGAGGTGGCGCGGCTGCGCAAGGAGTACGATGAGAAGGGCTACTTCGTGATCAAGAAGCTCTTTACGCCGGAGGAGCTCGAGGTGTGGCGGCAGCGGTTCGAGGACATCTGCGCGGGCCGCGTGGAGCGCGCCGAGGGCATGACGGTGATGAAGGATATTGAGATCGCGCGGCGCAAGGGCAAGATTGAGTCCAGCAAGGACGTGACCAAGATCCAGGACTTCCACGAGGACCCGGTCATGTTCACCTTTTGCACGCACGAGCGCATGCTGGACTACGTGGAGGCCATCGTGGGCGACCCGACGGTGCGGTCCATCCACAACATGCTCATCAACAAGCCGCCCGATCTGGGCAAGGGCACCTCGCGCCACCCCATGCACCAGGACCTGCACTACTTCCCGATCCGGCCGGCCAGCAAGATTGTGGCGACCTGGGTGGCCATGGAGCACGTGCACCGCGAGAACGGCTGCCTGGCCGTCATCCCGGGCTCGCACAAGGGCCCGCTGCTGACGCACGAGGTCCCGGACTGGGAGGGCGGCGTCAACAAGCTCTACCACGGCGTCAAGGGCGACCTCGACATGGACAAGCGCGCGTATCTGGAGATGGAGACGGGCGACTGCGTCTTCTTCCACCCACTCCTCATCCACGGCAGTGGCCGCAACTCGACGGATGGCTTCCGCAAGGCCATCTCGTGCCACTACACGAGCGCCGAGGTCGACTTTGACACTGTGCCGCAGGAGCTGATCGACGACTTCTTTGTGGGCCAGGATGAGATCCCTCAAGACCTCAAGGAGGAAATGGTTCGCGAGAGCTTTAAGCACCGCTCTCGCCAGGTTCGCGGTCCCGAGCACCCCAAGTGGCAGACTCGCTCGCTTCTGTAAACCATGACCACTTTCGGTTTTTTTTTTTTTGTTTGTTGTTTTTTGTGCATTTTGACGGCCACGGACGTCAGATCAGATCTTGAACGACATACTGTCCGACGAGCGCGACTCTTTCCGCTCGCTTTCGCAAGATGCGACCAGGAAGCAGCGCGTCCATGGGGGGGGGGGCGCTGCTCAGCCTTGTCTGGAAGTTTCCAGGCGCCCAAACTGCTTGTCGTCACAGAAGGCACAGCTTATTACTGCTCATCCCAGCCCCCCACTCTCGCATTCTTGCCCACGAAGTGAAGTCCTGATGTCGCTTGCTCGCCGCGCCATCTCACTGTCAGAGCTCGTCATGCTCCGTGTACACGTCCGAAACCGGATCATAGAGCGGGAAGCGCACGAGGTGAAAGGGGCCGTGGCGCACGCGGTGGTTGTCTTCCATGAGCTTGTCTAGAGCGGAGCACGCCACGTAGACGTGGCCGCGCGCCACGACCAGGCCAGATGGCCAGCGCAGCAGCGCCGCGTCCTGCACGAGCGTCATGAGCGCCCACCCGTGCTCAGGCTCCACGACGGAGACAGCGGAGTGCTCAAAGTCAGTCACGTAAAGGACCTGCTTCTTCGGATCCACGAAGATTTGGTCGCTCGCCGTCTTGGGCCCGAGCAGCTCCGTGGCCTCGCCCAGGTCCTCCGTGGGCGGGCGCTGAAGCTTGCGCAGCGAAATGCCGTAAAGCATGTCGCCAAACATGGAGCCGAGAATGAGCCGTCTGTTCTTGCTGTCGACCGCCAGCGAGGTGAGCCCCGTCAGCCACGGGTAGTCAACAGGGTCATGATTGTTGACAATAGGCAAAACGGCCCGGGCCCGCGTCGCGTCGTGATCCTCGAGCGCGCGCCACGACCGCCACACATGCATGTCGAGCACGATGAGCACTGGCCGCGCGCTGTGCGTGCCGCTCTCGGCGATGAAGAGGAACTGCGAGCGGGGGCAAATCGCCATGTTGGCGCCCGAGGCCCGCGGGGCCACGTCCTCTGGGATCTCGTAGCGCCGCACCACCTCGTTGCGCGCCACGTCCACGGTGACCACGCGCATTGGGCCCTCGCCCTGCGGGTGCACGTCCAGAATCAGAAGCCATCCGCGCAGATTGTCCATGACCAGCGCCGTCACGGTGCGCAGCTCATCCTGAATCTCCACCGAAGGGAAGGCCACCGCGCGCCCGCTGCGCAGCTCGTTCACCTTGGCCTCGCCCTGGCTCGCATCCAGCTCGGCAAACGGGTGCATCGAGAAGAACACGCGCCCGCTCGCCTCGTGCACGGCAATCTTGCCCGGCGCCTCCGACAGCTCCGCCAGGACCTCGAGCGTCGTGTTGGCCCTCAGCGGCGGCGTCGACCTGTCCCTGAACACCGGTAGCTCCCTCGCGTCTGCCTCTGCGGCGGCCGCCGCCTCTAGCCCTAGCCTTCGCATCTCCAGCGCCGCCGCCTCCTCCAGGAGCGCCGCCTGCTGCGCCGCCGCGGCGCTCGCCTCCTCGGCCGCGGCGCCTGTCGCGAGCGCCGCGAGCGCCGCGAGCGCCGCCAGCACGGCCAGCGCCGCGGCCCGCGGCCTGCGCAGGCTCGCCATCGCCGCTGCTGCTTCTGCTGCTTCTGCCGCTGCAGCAGTTGCTGCTCTTCGACCTTTCTCGTCTGCTTGGTCGTTCTGCCGCCCGCCCGCGAAGGCGTGCGGGTCGCCCGCGGCGGCGGCGGCCTCGTACCCGGGGAAGAGGCCCAACGGGCCTGGGGCTGGCGATAGGCCGCCGCGCGTTTCCTGCTCGAGCCGCCGGCAGACCGCGACGCTCGCTCGCTCGCTCGCTGGCTGGCGGGCGCGGGCAGGCGAGGCCCGCGGCGCCGCGATCGGGCCCGGCTGGACGCGGCTCGGCTCGGCTCGGCTGAGCTCGGCTCGGCTGCGCTCGGCTCGGCTCGGCTCGGCTTGGCGTGGCTCTCGGCTGCCAGCGTGCCAGTGGCGGCTCGAAGCGCGCGTTGCTCTGTCGCTCGCGTGGAGTCGCACGAACGGGCCTGAGCGGAGCTTGGCCGAGAGCGGAGCTTGGCCGAGAGCGGAGCTTGGCCGAGAGCGGAGCTTGGCCGAGGCCATCATGGGGGGGACGCTGTCGCAGCTGTGCTACATCCTGACGGTGGAGCACAAGTGCCGGCCTGCGTCGGTGGCGGCGGCCCTGACCTTCGTGCCGCCGGAGCCGCCGTTCTACGAGCTGCGGCCGGCGCCCGAGGACCCGAGCGAGCTGCAGTGGATCCTGCACCCGGATGTGATCTTCTCGGAGTTCCCGGACGTGCGCGTCAACATCATGAAGACGCGGCGCGGGAACCGCATCCCGGGCTTTCTGTACCAGTATGAGGGCGCCAGGCTGACGGTCCTCTTCTCGCACGGCAACGCTGCGGACTGCGGCAGCATGCGCGAGGGCTACATTCAGCTGTGCCGCCTGGCCAAGGTGAACGTCTTCGCGTACGACTATGCCGGCTACGGCGCGTCCTCGGGCCGGCCCTCGGTGGAAGGCACCTACGCCGACATCGAGGCCGCCTACGACTACGTTTGCAAGCACCTCGTCGAGGACCCTGCGTCCCAGGTCGTGCTCATGGGCCAGTCGGTGGGCTCCGGCCCGAGCTGCTGGCTCGCCTCGCGGCGGCCCGTGGCGGGCCTCATCTTGCACTCGCCCATCAAGTCCGGCCTCCGCGTGCTCGTGGAGAACCGCGGCCCGCTCTGTTGCTGCGACATTTACCCCAACATCAACCTCATCTCACGCGTCAAGTGCCCGGTGCTGGTCGTGCACGGCGAGGACGACGATCAGGTTGCCGTTCGCCACGGGCGCGACCTGGCCGAGAAGGTTCCTTCCTCTCGCCGTCACACGCTCTGGGTGGCCGGCGCCGGCCACAACGACATTGTCGAGCTCTTCGCTCACCTCTACTACCCCGCCGTAGGCGCCTTCTTGCGCGGTATCGACGGCACCGCCGCCGCCCCATCCCCTTCCGAGGCCTCCGCGGCGCCCGCCCCACCAGCCATCGCAGGTAGCGCGCCTTCAGAGCAGGA
This sequence comes from Thraustochytrium sp. TN22, assembly GCA_013306675.1. Lineage (NCBI taxonomy): Eukaryota > Bigyra > Thraustochytrida > Thraustochytriidae > Thraustochytrium > Thraustochytrium sp. TN22. The sequence goes on along the minus strand of JABLUY010000198.1, from coordinate 22,667 downwards.
GATGCGCCTTGTCATGAGCTAGTTAACTATGACTAACCTGCTGTCGCCTCTGTAATAAGCTAACGTAACGTAGTAGAGCCCATTCCAAGTTGAGCAACCCACATCCACAGTGTCTGTCCACCGTGCCAGCGAGCCCTCCTCCGCCGCCCGTGGCCACCGCGCTCGCCGTTGCGGTGCTGCGCTGCGCAATCGCCATCGCAAGAAAGATGCCCTTGCCCCCATCCTCTGCGATTCGCTCGTCGTCGCCCCCGTCCTCCTCCGCCGCTCCGCGCCGCCGCCGTGGTCGTGGCTGGCGTCGACGGTCGATCGTAGCATCATCATCGTAGCATCCGAGGCATCCGAGTCATCATCGTAGCATCACCGTACCCTGGTGGTAACTAAGTTAGGGCCTAGTACCACCACGACAGCGTGGTCGTCGACGCCTCGGATTCACAAGGCGTGCGTTCTGATCATGTTTGCCTGCGTTGCGTGCTTGCTTGCTTCCTCCCTCGCCTGCCCTGCTTGCGGCGCCTCCTTCCTTTCCTGCAACAAGGCGAGGTCGCAAATCCAAAAAGGCGCGGCCGAAAGGTGCCCGGCGGCGCGGCGCGCGGGCGGCGCGCGGGCGGCGCGGGCGGCGCGGCGGCGGCGGCGGCGGCGGCGGCGGCGGCGGCGGCCGCAGGCGCAGCGGCGCAGGGCGGACGCGGCGCGGCGCGAGTGCCCGCCGAGCCCGGGCCGGACCCGGGCTGGGCCAGGGGCGGGCGGCCGCAGGATGGAGGATGGCGCGAGTTCCGCCCAGGCCGGGTGGCCGCTGACAGGGCCGGCGGCGGCGGAGGCAGCGGCCACGGAGGCGGCGGCCGAGGAGCTCAAGGGCGTGGACATGAAGAAGTCCGTGTCGCAGGTGTTCGAGGCGCCGCTGCTGCGAAGGCTGTCGTCGGAGATGCCGCTCACCTCGGTGCACAGGCTGTGCATCGTGGAGGAGGACCGCGCAGGCCTGCTCGCGGAGGTGACGACGCGCATCGGGAAGTGGGACATGAATATCATCGGCAACACGTGCAAGGCGCGCGGACACCTCGTGTTCCAGGTGGTGGACATCGAGACGGAGGAGGAGGACCTGGACAAGGTGGTGGCGGATGTGCGCTCGATCGAGGGCGTGCGCAACGTGTCACTGGGCGCCTTCAGCACGCTGTCCGGCAAAATCTACAAGGAGACGGCGCCCGTGCGGCTGTGCATCGTGAACGAGAACGTGCCGGGCGTGCTGGGCACCATCGCGACGCTCTTGGAGAAGGAGATGGGCATGCGGCTCGTGGCGCAGGTGAACCGGAGCCGCGGCGCGCGCGCCTTCAACGTGTTCGAGGTCAAGAACACGACGCACGACTGGCAACAGGTCTGCCAGCGCGTCGCCAAGCTCAATCACGTCCTGAGCTGCACCATGGGAAGCTTCAGGGCTGGCGAGATGGCGGAGCAAGTGCTGAATGCGCCCGACGACGACAACCTCTCGGACATCACGGACGACGGGCGCTCGGTCCGATCGAGTGCGGCCGTCTTTTCGCCGCGCGTGGCCATCACCGAGGAAGACGAGGGCCGCGATGATGCGGACGAGGAGGACGCGGATGACGTGATCCGGCGCAGCTCCTCGCACGACGGCCAGATCACTCCTGGCGGGCACGGCGCCGAGGACGAGGATGAGGCGGCTGCGGACGGGCCGCAGCGTGAGGGCGCCATACCCCACGTGCTCATCCCGCCGCCGCGGCCCGCGTCGAGCGCCAGTATCATGGCGCGCGTCAAGTCGGCGAGCGGATTGCCGGTGCGGCCCATTTTCGGCAGCGCCGTCCCGCGCCCAGCGTCGCGCGCCAGCTCGCTGCAGGGCGACGGATACTACCAGGGCAGCCGCGAGACGACGCGCAGCCGCACGCTCATGATCATGAACGAGCGCGACGCGCTCACCAAGGACGCGAGCAAGCTGGTGGTGGTCATGGTGGGGCTGCCAGCACGGGGCAAGTCGTTCACGGCGCGCAAATTGAAGCGGTTTCTCTGCTGGCGCAACAGCCGCGCCAAGATTTTCAATGCCGGCCAGTACCGGCGCGAGCGCACGGACAGCAGCCAGGCGGACAACGCGAACTTCTTCGAGCAGCACAACGAGCAGGGCTCGCGTGTGCGCAAGGAGGCGGCGAACCGCGCGCTGAGTGACCTGCTCGGCTACTTGCGCCGTAGTCATCACTCCGCCGTCGGCATCTTCGACGCGACCAACTCCACCAAGGAGCGGCGACGGTGGATCGTGGACCAGGCGCGCGGCATCGCCAGCGTGGTCTTCATCGAAGTCATCTGCGACGACGAGGAGGTCCTTCTGGAGAACTTGCTATCCAAGGTGCGCAACTCTCCCGACTTCGCCGGCATGGACGAGCAGGAGGCGCTGGGGGACCTGCGCGCGCGCATCGGGGCGTATGAGCGAATGTACGAACCGGTGGACGAGGACGTCTCGTACATCAAGATCTACAACATGTCCAGCAAGATGCTCGCCAACAAGATCTACGGTCGCCTGGCACGTAGCCTGCTACCGTACATGCTGTCGCTGCACGTTGGGCTGCGGCCCATCTACTTTGTGCGCGCCGGCCTGGCGGAGGACTCGCACATCTCGTCGCTCAACCACTGGCCCGCGGAGCTCGACCTGCTCGACCCTTCGACCGAGTCCAAGGCCTCGAAGCTGAGCAAGCTGGGCTTTGAGTTTGCGGAGCGCCTCGCGCGCTGGCTGCAGACGGCGCTCTGGGTGCGCGAGGACACGGGCACAACGGAGGACGACGCCGAGGCGCTGGTGGAGGAGGAGGCGGGCGAAAACACGCTCAGCAGCTCGTTGGGCCGCGCCTTCTCGTCCATGCACAACTTCCGCGAGATTGACCGCGAGGTGGCGCCGGGTCGTGTGTTCGACCCGGAGCGCAAGCGCGAGGTGCGCAGGGCGGACGGCACTCGGCAGCGCGGCGCAGCGCTCAAGGTTCTCTGCTCCACGTTGCCGCGCGCGCAGCAGACCGCGGAAATCGCGCTCTCGCTCCTCGAGGGCACCTCCGTGGCGGAGCTCTGCCCGATGCTCAACCCGCTCAACAAGGGCGAGCTGGGCGGCCTGTCCATGGACGCCATCCAGAAGCTGAATCCAGAGTTCCACGAGTTGTGGAGTCGGCACCCGTACACACACCGCTTTCCCGGCGGCGAGTCGTACCTGGATCTCGTGACGCGCCTCGAGCCAGTGCTTATCGAGGTTGAGCAGCAAACGGCTCCTTGCCTGATTGTCTCGCACGTGAGCTGCATTCAGGTCCTCCTCGCGTACTTTCTCGGCGCCCCGGTCGAGGAGGCCATGAAGATCAAGGTGCCCATGCACAAGCTCATCGAGGTCACGCCCAACACGGGCGGCTCTTGGGAGATGAAGGAGTACGACATTTGATGCAAGCGAAGCCTTTGACGCAAGCCAGGCCTCTGATGCAAGCAGAGCCTCTGATGCAAGCGATGCCTTCGATGCAAGCCAAGCCTCTGATGCAAGCCAAGCCTTTGATGCAAGCCAAGCCTTCGATGCAAGCCAAGCCTTTGATGCAAGCCAAGCCTTCGATGCAAGCCAAGCCTCTGATGCAAGCCAAGCCTTTGATGCAAGCGAAGCCTGCAAGGTTCGCAACCCGTGTGACATGTCTCTGTGTCTATGAGAGAGAGAGAGAGAGAGAGAGAGAGAGAGGGAGAGAGGGAAAGGGAAAGGGTGGCGATGATGATGATGTGATGATGACGGCGGCGGCGGCTGCGGCGACGACGACGTTGGGAAGAGTCTCAGAACGAAGAAAAAAGTCTTTTAGAGTTAGTGGTAGTGGTCCGAGCTGTTTGCGAGGTCAGTCAGTAGCGGTCATCTAGAAGAGAGCGCGCCGCCGCGTCGCGGTCCCAGTCCAGCGGGAAGGAGTCCTCCGTTGCCGTGCGGTCCTGGCGCCAAATCTTGACGGACTTGTCGCCTTCGCAGGTAATGAGTCGCGAGCCAGTCATGTCAAACGCCGCGGCAAAGATACAGGCCTCGCTGTCGAGCGAGCCGGGCTGCGGCGTGGTGCGCAGCGTTTGGAAGCAGTGGCCGCTAGCCCAATCCCAGAAGCGCATTGTGCCGTCCTGGGCGCCGGAGAAGAGGACATCGGAGCCATTGACTGCGAGCGTGTTGACGATGGCGTCGTGGCCGCGCATGTTGAGCATAAAGCGGCCGTCGCGACACTGCCACTTCTTGATGCAGTCCGCGGCGCCCGAAGCGAAGGAGAACTCGTTCGGGTTGCGCACGAGCGCGCGCACGCCGCGCTTGTGGTGGGTAAGCGTGGTCATGACCTTGCCCGCCGCCAGGTCCCAGAGTTTGATCGTCTTGTCCATGGAGCCCGTAATGAGCTGCGGGTCAGCAGACTGAGCGATGATGGACTCCACGCTATCGTTGTGGCCGGTCAGCAGGTGCACCTCCTTGCGCGTTCGAATGTCCCAGACGCGGGCGGACGAGTCGCGGCCGCCCGTGATAAGAACGTCCAGCTTGGGGTGCAGCGCGACGCTGTGCACGGCCTGTAGGTGGCCATGGTAGTCTCGGACAACGCGGTTCGTCTCCAGGTCCCAGCACTTGACGGTCTTATCCTCGCCGACGCTGAAGAGGTACGGGTATCGCGCGCTGGTTGCCAGCCCGCGCACGCCGTGTGAGTGCGCGGTGAGCGTGAGCTTGAGCTGGCCGCTGGCCAGGTCCCAGCACTTGATGGTGCGGTCGGCAGACCCGGTGAAGAAAAACTCGTTCGACGGGTCGACGGCCACGCTGCGCACCCAGCCCAGGTGGCCCGGCAGCACCTTGGCGAGCTCCCAAGGCGGGTGCCAGGTCGGCTTGATGGGCTCGGGCGCGCGCCGCCGCGACCGCACGGCCAGTGTGGTTTCCTCTTCGAGGTCCGCGGCGCCCAGCTGCCGCAGCCGCTCGTTGAGCTTGCGCTTGGCGCCGTTTGCCGCCGACTGCGTTTGGCCTTGGCTACCCACGTGCAGCTGCAATCGAGTTTCCTCTTGCGTGGGCGGCTTTGTGGCGCTGCTGCTGTTGCTGCTGCTGCTGCTGCTGCTGCTGCTGCTGCTGGGGGTGACGGTGGTCACGGCCGTCGTCGTGGGCGGCTCGGCCGCGGCGTCCTTGGTCGCACTCGCCGCGGCGTCGCGACGGGTGGCGGCCTCTGCAAGCAGCGCCATGTCCTTGTACTCGGCGCGGACCTTGGCGTCGGCGCGGCGCTGGCGCCACGCCGCGTGCTCCGTGGCGCTGCCCACGAGCCCGACGCCATCACCGCGCGGGTCCGTGCCCGCGTAGACGGCGCCGCGCCGCCGTACGAGCGCGGCCAGCGCGTCGTCCAGCGCGCCGGCGCCGCCGGCCTCCGGCTGCGCCATGCCGCGCCGCGCGCCTGGCCGGCGGAGGGGTTTTGCCTCGCCGTGCGGCGGCGGCGGCGCTGCTGCTGGTGGCCGCCATCCTGTGGAGGACGTCAGCAAGTTGGACATGGCCGCGGCTGCAGCAGAGCCAGATCGACGAGGCGCTCGCTGCGCTGCGAGCGGCCAGGGCGAGGGTAAGGGCGAGGGCGAGGGCGACATCGCGGCGTCTGGATTGAGCCGGCTCGCTCGCTCGCTCGCTTGCAGCTCGCAGCGGGCCCGCAGGATGCTGCGCAAGGCCGCCTCGCGCGTGGGCGTGTGCTTCGACATCGACGGCGTCTTGGTGCGCGGCAGACAGGTGCTGCCAGGCGCGCGCGAGGCCGTGGCGACCCTGCGAGAGCTGAACGTGCCGTACGTGTTTTTGACGAATGGCGGCGGCCACCTGGAGAGCCTGCGGGCCGAGAGACTGTCGCAGCAACTGGAGACGGAGGTGAGCCCGGACCAAGTCATCCTGGCACACAGCCCGATGCAGCAGTTGGTGCAGGAGTTTGGCGATAAGCGCGTCATGATTTTGGGCTGCCGTGAGGAGCCTGCGGTGGCGCGCAGCTATGGCTTCCGCAGGGTGACGACGCCGCGTGCCTTTCATGCGCAGCACCCGGAGCTGTACGCCTTCCGCAAGGCGGACCCTCACCCGGCGGAAGACCACCAGGAGGACCCGGTGGAGGCAATCCTCGTCATGCACGACCCGGTGGACTGGCATGTGGAAGTGCAGGTGTGCCTGGACATTCTGTTGGGGCGCGACCCGCTGCGCAGCGATCTCGTGAAGCATGACAACCCGACGCAGCAGGTGCCTATTTTCAACAGCAACGACGACTTCGTGTACGCGTCTTCATACCCGCACCCACGCCTGGCGCAAGGATCCTTCATCGACACCCTGTCCATGCTCTTTCGTCGTAGCACGGGGGGCACAGACCTGCAGGTTCAGCGCTTTGGCAAGCCGCACGCGGTGACCTTTGACTTTGCGCGCGCCATCCTCGAGGAGCAGAACGGCCGGCCGCTGGAGCGCATCTTCATGATTGGCGACAACCCGGAGGCGGACATTGAGGGCGCGAACCGCGCCGGCGACCCCTTCCGCAGTGTCTTGCTGGAGACCGGCGTCTGGCGGCCAGGTAGTGACACCAACGGGGCAGCGCATGTGATGCCGAACGTGCTAACCGCGGTGGACGAACTCGTGCGGCCCGAACTGTAGTAGCAAGCGAGCAACTTTGGTCTGAATCGCAGCATGTTGGCGCCGGCCACCAAAGTGCGAGCGTGTACGAGCAAGTGCCGGCATGCATGTGACACACTTGTTTGCAGAACAGTAGTCCAAGTCTAGCCCTGGCTACGTGGGATTGCGCAGAAACCTCGCAGGGGTGTTGTCCTTTGGGCATTCTATCTTATCGCTGACGCTCGCATAGGTGCGATGCTGTTGCCTACCATGGTGGTGGTACAATCACACGTACAAGAAAAAAAGGAAGGTAAATTGTCATCATCAGTGCGCACGTACGTGCATGCATGCATGTGTGAGCGCGTGCATGTTGGGGCTGCAATGCTAGCTCCTGGGCGGGCGCGGCAAGCCTAAAAGGGCTTGTCGCGCCGGTGGCTTTTGCTTGCAACACCTCAGCACACACAACGCATAAGCAACAACATGCTCAGTCGCTCTTACTTGGACTTGGAAAACCCCTTGGCGAGCTGCATCTGGGCGCCGCTCCAATCCATCTTCTGACGCGTGATGGGAAGCGCACGGCGCATGTCCTTGAAGGCCTCCTGGCTCATGTTGACGTACATGTCCTCAAGGGACTCCTGCACCTTGGACTCGAAGCCGGAGATCTTCTTGCGCACAGCGACGCCGAGGGCCTCGGCGTTGGCAAAGGAAAGGGAGACGCCGTCCACGGTCTTGTTGGTCTCGAGCTGCACGTTGCCGTCCTCGAAGGTGTGGCAGTTGATCTTGATGAAACCGGAGAGCCGCTTGGCGCTGAGGTCGACCTCGAAACGGGAGCGCCAGCGGCCAGACCAGTAGTTCTTGAGGTTGATCTTCTCGCCCGAGACGATGACGACAAGCGCGCGGCCTGCCGCGGCGCAGACGACGCTGAGCGTGGTGGTGCCCTTGACGTACTGCTGGTCAATGTACTCCTGCATGGCGGCCTCAACGGCCTCGCGCATCTCCCGCGCATCGTCGGGAAAGTCCGGCATGGGCACCTCTGCGGAGGCGTCGGCCTTGACGACCTTTTGGTGCAGGTGGTCGACGCGCACGGTGGTCTGCGCCACCGGGTCCACGTAGTGCTCGTCGTCCACCTCGGTGCACTCGTCGCAGACCACCGGCCCGATCACCTGCTGCGTCGCATTGTTGTACCGGTGGAAGACGCTCGCCACCACCTCGTCCGTCAGCACGCTCTCGGGGCACAGCAGCCTCAGGTCCTTGAGCACCTCCTTGATCTGGCCCGGCGGCGACTGCAGCAGGAACTGCGACGCGATCGCCAGCTTCTCCTCCTCCGTCACCTCCGGCACCTCGTCCTCCTCGCCGAAGGCCGCCATGGCGAACGAGCGCGCGGTCGCGGCCTACGAGCCCGGGCGGCGGGCGGGCGGGCGGGCGCGGGCGCGAGCGCGGGCGCGGGGCGCGCGCGCGCGTGGACGCGCGGGAGCGCGGGCGCGCGGGCGGGCGAGCGGCGCGGGCGCGGGCTTGAACTCGAGCGAGCGCGTTTTGACCGCCTCTCCGAAGCTCGAAGATCCCCCTCTGGGCCGCCCTCCCTCCTAGAGAAGCGCCCTATCTCCGGCTCCAACCCCCCCAGCGCCACTGCGTAGTCCAAGCTACTGGATGGCCTAGTAAAGGCCCGTCAAATCAACTTAGACCGCGGACCCCGTGTGCGTGAGCGGACGAGGTGTGCTCGTGTTCATGTCCGAGTCCATCACACGGCGGTCATGGTCACAGTCAGTGACGGCGAAGAAGCCAAAGACTCAAGTCGGAAATCTTGCACCACTGGCACTGCAGGCTTGATGCGCGAAAAGCATCACAGGCATCCGCATCGCAGCCGGCGTTACTGGTCACGGCGGCGGCTTCGCGTTCGGCGTGCGTTGGCACGCCCTTGTCCAGGTGCGCCAGGAGCGCCTCCGCTCGAAGCCTGCGTTGGCGTCGAGCGTAAAGCTCTTTGGCCTCCGAGTCAATCCGTTTGACCAGGCAGGATGCGTTACTACCCAGCCATCGCGCGTAGGCCATGTAGTACAGCGGCCTAGCGCGGATGCCATGTGAGGGCGCTCGGACTCGGAGTCCAGGCTCGGGACGCCGCGACGCCACGGCGGCGACCTGCCAGCTGCAGTGAGTGCGGTCTGCGTTTTCTTAGTTCACTGTCAATGCTGGACTCTGGAGCCGTGGGGCACTGCGCTGGGCTCGAGAAACCGACCGCCTCCCTGCCGCCATCGCAGGCTCCGGCTTGAGAGGCGGTAGAAGCGCCGCCACCCCTGCCTGCAGCGGCCGATGCGGTGGCCTGGTGGGCTCGGGCTGGCTGGCCCTGGCGGCCTGCAGTGCAGCCTGGCGGCTGGCTCGTTGCGTCCACGCGGGCGCAGGCGGGACTTTTGAAGGGGCGTTGACGCCGTTCGCAGGACGGGCGCAGCCTGAGGCCGCGGGACTTCCTCTCTCAAGGGGGCGTTGACGCGGTTCGCAGGACGAAGCAAGCGAGAGCAGTAGCTCGCGGGGCCAGTGCGGTGTCCAGGTTCTCGCTGCGGGCGCACTGTGCGGGCCAGGCCTGCAGCCTGCTCGTTCCGGCGCCACACAGTGGTGGGCCGTGCGTTGGAGGCGCTGCGGGGGTCCACCCGCGCAGCTTCGTCCACAGTGCAGCGCCTGCGGCGGCGGCGGGGGGCTGCGGGGGCGGGGGGCGGGGCGAGCTAGCTAGCTCCGCCATGGACGGCCAGCTCGGCGGAGAGAAGCCGCAGCTCGCGCGACGAAGCCGCCGCCCTCGCCGCCGCAAGCTGGCCTGCTCGCCGCCGCCGAAGCCGCCGCAAGCTGGCTAGCTCGCGGCCCGCGCAGCCTGGAGGCCGCGCCGGCACTGTGGCTGCAGGCGCTGCAGCACTGTGCTGCGCGGCGCAGGGCGGCGCGCAGCACAGCGACCAGGCTAAGCAGGCAGGGGCAAGGGGCGTGCCGACGGCGGCGCGCGCGAGGCTCTGGGCCGGCGCGCGGGCGGGCGGGCGGCCAGACCTCAAACCCTCTGCACGACTCAACTCACCCGCGCGCTCGCGGCGGCGCGGCGCGGCAGGCGGCGCGGCGCGGCGCGGCGCGGCGCGGAGCGGCGCACGAGGCGGTGGGCGGCGGCGGGCGGCGGCGGGCGTGACGCTCATCGAGCCGCGGCGGACTCGCTTGGAGTGCCCGTGCTTCTTCTCTACTACTCCCCGCGCGGCGTCACGTAGGCGTCGAACTCGCTCGGGCGGCGGCAAGATGGCGCACAACCGGTGGAAGGACCTGGAGGGGACCAAGCACGATGGCATGACGGCGTGCGACACGGAGCCCGTGCACCTGATCCCGCTGGTGCAGGGGTGCATGGGGTCGGTGGTGGTGGTCCACGTGACTGGCGAGGACAAGGCGTCGCGCGTGGTGCGGCAGGCGTCGAGCAACATCAATGAGTGGCTCGGCAAGAGCGCGGAGGAGCTGGTGGGGCACAACGTCAAGGACGTGCTGCCGCCCAAGGTGGACCAGCTCATTTCGGACGCGATGAACTGCGAGATGGTGCCCGTGGAGTGCTCCGCGAACCTGCCGGAGCGCTTCCGCAAGCAGGTGCTGGGCCAGGACATGTTCGACTGGTGGAAGTCGATCTACACGATGGACGACGCGCGCGTCTTCCTCAAGTCGAACTCGACGGTACCGCCGCTGGCGTCTCGTGACATCACGCATCGCGTCAACTTCGATCATTGCGGCGAGGTCCACGTCTCGGTGGCGGCGAGCCGGCGGCCGAGCGCGTCCGGGGACTCGATGGAGAACTTTGAGCCGGTGTGGTCGGTGCTCATCACACTGGAGAAGTCGGATGTGACCTTTGAGAACATCTCCGAGAACCTCTCGGCGCTGGAGCGCCTGGACCGTCTCAACTGGCAGCTCGAGTCGGCGCGCGACGAGGACGAGCTGGCACAGCTGTTGACGAACTGCGTGGCGGAATTCACCAAGTTCGACCGCGTCATGTACGTGAACTTTTTGCCTGGCGGCCACTGCGAGGTCGTGGCGGAGAAGTGCAAGCCCGGCACGCCGGAGTTCCTTGGATACCGCTTCCCAGCAACAGACATCCCGATGCAGGCGCGCGCGCTGCTGAAGCGTAACCGCGTGCGCCACATCATGGACACCAGCTCGCCCGGCATCGAGCTGGTGCCCACGCACGTCGACGGCCGGCTCACGGACCTGAGCAACACGCACCTTCGGCAGTGCGGTCCGATCCACCGGCAGTACCTGACAAACATGCGGCTAGCTTCGAGCTGCACGGCGGCCGTTCTTGTGGACGACGTCATGGTTGGCATGCTTTCGTGCCACAACAGCGACCCGCTCACCATGGGACCGGCCAAGCGCATGCTCCTGCGGCAGCTGTGCAAGTCGGCCAGTAGCGTGCTGCAGACGATTCGCGCGCGTCGCTCGCGCCGCATGGCCGCCCGCATCCAACGTGTGCTGCTCCCGCGCTTCGACTCGGTGGGCCAGGCGGTCGAGGTTCTGTCCGAGTCTGAGGCAACCCTGCGCGACTCGGCCAAGGCCGACGCCATGCTCATCGTCAGCTACGACATGGAGGAGACAGCGGAGTCCTCCATTGTGCGCCAGGCGCTCAGTTTCGGCGCGCAAATCGACCAGGACGCCGTTCTGGCGGCCTGCCGCGAGCTCTGCGACTACCACGACAACGATCTGGTGCCAAGCACAGCCTGCATTCAGGCCGACTGCCCAAGCGCCTACGAGGCTTACAAGGATTCCTTCGTGCAGAACCGCACTTCGGGTATGGCCATTATCCGGCTGGTTCTGTGCGACATCATCCTCATCCGCAACATTGTGGAGCAGAACGTGCGCTGGGCCGGCGCCAAGGCCAAGACTGGCAAGGAAATCACCACCGGTTCTCGGCTGCAGCCGCGCGGGTCCTTCCAGGCTTTCGATGAGTTGGTCGACGGCCACTCCTTCGAGTGGAGCGACACGACCCTGGACGCGCTGAGTTCTTTCCGTGCGCACGCCTACGTGTCCTTTTCGGACGTTCTCGCTGCAGACGAGCGTCGCCGCACATCCAAGATTACCAAGCGCTTTTTGGCGAGTGTGAGCCACGAGCTTCGCACGCCCTTCAACGGCATCGTCGGTCTGCTCAGCGCACTCGCTGAGGAGAAGGGCATGCCGGAGGCCGCGCAGGATCTGGTCGGCACGGCCGAGCGGTCAGCAGACGCCATGCTGAGCATTCTGGACGACCTACTCACGGCCGCAAAGCTCGATGAGCGCAAGCTCGAGGTGCTGCAGAGCCCCATGGACATCGCGCTCACGGTCAACTCGGTCTACCTGCTTTTCGAGCGCGCCGTCTCCAACGAGAAGCTGCGCCTGACAGAGAAGGTCTCCTTCGACATTGACCTCACCGGCAAGCAGCTTGTGGGCGACCCGGGCCGCGTGCGCCAGATCCTTCTGAACCTGTGCGGCAACGCGCTCAAGTTCTCCAAGTCCGGCAGCGGCGACGAGATTCGTGTCGAGGGCCGCATCATGCAGGATCCTGGCGCCTTGCATGACGCCGTGCGCAGCACCATCAGCTCGTATGTCGGCCTGAGCCAGCCAGCGGAGGCCATCATGGACTCACTGCCGTCGCTGTACGGCCCGAGCCCGCCCGTGACGCCCTCGACGCCTCCCGCGGACGGCGGGCCGCCGCCGGAACGAGCCTACGCGCTCTTCACGGTCACGGACCATGGTATCGGCATCGAAGAGGGCCTCATGCGCGCCAAGCTCTTCCAGAAGTTTGCCCAGGTCCACTCGGTCGGCGTGTGCAAAAAGTACCAGGGCACTGGCCTGGGTCTCTCGATTTGCCGCGATCTGGCAGAACTTTTGGGCGGAAACATTTGGTGCGCATCGACGCCGGACAACGGCACTTGCTTCCAGTTCTACGTGCCCGTCGGCGTTGTCGAGGCCCCGCCTGAACTCGATGACTCGGTGGCCTCACCCGACGAGGAGGAGACCTCCACCTTCCGCATGCTCACGGCCCGGAACCAGTCACCGCCCAGCCCGCCGCCTCCGTCGCAGGCCCTCGACGAGGAGGTCGCCAAGGTGCAGCTCGAGCGTTACACGAGCGACGACGACGAGTACGCGGAGGAGTTCAAGGACTTCGTCGCCCAGGTGGCTGCCTCGCAGAAGCCTGTGCTCCTGGCTGCGGACGATAATGACGTCAACCGGATCGTCATTGAGCGCTTCTTCAAGACGGCATTCCCAGACATCCCCTGCAAGGCCGTGGATGGCGGGCTGCCCCTCGTCCGTCTCGCACGGAAGCTCTCTTTAGCTTCGTGTCCCATTGCCGCCATCGTGATCGACTTCCACATGCCGGACACGGACGGCATCTCGGCAGCTACCGAGGCCCTCAAGCACAACCCCGACCTGCGCATCTGGCTCTACACGGCCGACACCTCGCCCGAGCTCTCTGACCGCGTCAAGGGCCTCGGACTGCAGGGCATCATCATCAAGCCCACCACCGTGAAGGTTTTCAAGAAGACGCTCTTGTCCAGCGTTGACAAGGAATAGAGGCACACGCAGAGACACAAAGAGAGACACAAAGAGAGAGAGAGAGAGAGTAACCGAGACCACTTCACACACATCAACATGAACCAGGACGGGTACTCTCTTCACCATCACATTACCACATAGTCAGTAACAATAACGGCGACCAAGCCAAAGAAACGAAAGACAGGTTTTCCAAGTTCATCTCCTCTCAGGCTGCGTCGTCCTCATCGTATCGTCCGCGAGACCATCATGTGTGGAGTTACCTCCTCGCCCGACTATAATGTGACCTCCTCACCCGTCTCGCGGAACAGACGAGTAATGCGGCCGCAGCCCTTGGCGTTACCCTCGCGGAAGATGAGCGGGCGGCCAACCTCGAGATATTCCGCGCAGTGCAAGAATCGGAAGCGCACGCGGACCTGAGAGCCCGTGCGCGCTACGACCTCCTCACCAGACTCGGAAGTAATCTGTACTATGCGCGCGGACTGCCTGACGCCAGCGAGGTGGATAAAGGGTGAGTACCCGCGATCGATGGTGGTTGAGTGGTGTAGGACCTTGACGTCAGCCTCAAACTCCCATACGGTTCGCTTGAGCGTTGCCTCGTAGTCCGGCTCCCCAACCGCCACCATGCCCTTGCGAAAGGCGTCGCGCTTGAGCGTGCCGCGGCCAACCGACTTGACCGCCAGAGTGGCGTGCTGGCCCTCAAACGCGGCCTGCGACGGCACACACTGGCGGTGGATCGAGCGAACGATGACCTGGCGGTAGCCGGCGGTCTTGTCGGGGCCGATCCAAATGCGCTGGCCGATGTGCACCTCGCCACGCGCCACTGTGCCACCCACGACGATGCCGACGCCCGGCACGTTGAAGACGTCATCAAGGAGGAAGTTGAGCGGAGTCGCAGCGGACTGCGCAGCCGAGATCGACTGCGGCGCCACGACCACGCCGTCGGCGCCAAGCGGCGAAACCAAAATGGCGCCAGGCCCGTTGGCTTTAGCGCCCGGGGCGGCAGGCGGGTCCGCGGCGACCGACGCGGCCGCGTCGTCACCGGTCGAGTCCTCCTTGGCCTCGGCGAGCTCGCGCGCGTGCTCGAGCGAGGGCGAAGTGCGCGACTTGTGCAGCGCCATGCGCTTGATGAAGTCGCGCAGCAGGTCCATGTTGTGGCCGGTGACGCTGGAGACCTCAAACACCGGCGCAAAGGCTACCTGGTTGGTGTCCATGCACTTGAGCGCGCCTTCCAGATCGGCGTCCTCGCGTACGTAAAAGCCCTTGCGCGCCGCGCGCTTGAGGATGCGGCGCACCTTCATCTGCGTCTCCTTGAGAACATTCTCCGGCACCATATCAATCTTCGTCTCAACGATGAAGAACGGGATGCGCAGTGCGCAGCACAGGCCGATGTGCTCGCGTGTCATGCGCTGGATGCCGCGCTCCGCGCCAATCACCACCATGGCGCAGTCCGGGTTCATGGCTGTCAGCCCGTATATGGACGACTTGAGGTATTTCTCGTGGCCACACAGGTCCACGAGCGTCACACGGTGCGTCGCTTTCGACGCCACTTCGAAGAAGTCCTTCTGGTGGCTCTTGCGCGCCGCCTCCATGGACTGCGTCGCTGGCAGCACCTGCTCGCCCTCGCGGTACCCGAGCAATGCAAGCGCCACCGAAGACGTCTGCCCGCGCTTGAGCTCGTGCTGGTGTCGCAGCACGTACGAGCGCGCCTTTCCGCGCCCGTCGTCCAGCATACCGCGCGTCAGGCAGCCCACCAGGGTCGACTTGCCGGCGTCCACGTTGCCCAGCATGGCCGCGCGAAAGTCGCGCGTCTCCGCGAACCCGCGCTGCGGCGTCGCCGTCGTCTCCGCCATCGTTGCCGTCGCCGTCGCCGTCGTTGCCGTCGCCGTCCCTGTCCCTGTCGCAGTCGCAGTCGCAGTCGCAGCCGCCGGCGCCGTCGTCGTCGCGGGCGAAGCCATTTCCTCGCTCGGCGCCGAGAGTGACCCGGCGAGCTCGATCTGCCTGCCTGCCCGCCCGCCTGCCTGCCTGCAGCTGCTCGAGGCTGCGCCGCGCGCGGCCGCGGGCCTCGGGGAGCACCGCGCGGCCTCCGCCGGGCCTCCGACCGCTCCGGCAGCGCTCGCCGCGCCGACCTCGGGCTTGGCGGACTGCCTGCGCAGGCGCCGCCGCGGGTCCGAGGCGGAACTAGGTTGCTGTCCGGCTTGCGAAGGCGTACCGGACCGGGCGCCGCGCCTCCGCGGAAGACTTGCCGCGGGCCGGGTCCTGTGGGTTCGGCCGCGGATCCGCACGCGCGCCTCGGCGCCGGGAGCCTCGGAGGAGAGCTGTTTCTTCGTGGCGTACGAGCACCATCCACGCACGCGAGGTGAGCGCGGGCGGCACGCGGAAGGCACGTCAAAAGCCTGACTGTGATGAGCGCAGAAAGAGGACGCTGCGGCCAGGCCCTTTGCGCTGCACGTGCTCCAGCTCTGGTTGGAGCTCAGCTTGCGTGGGCGGGCCTGACGGCGAGCTGTTGGCGGCGTACGAGCGAGCAGCAAGGCGAGACCCACGCCGCCGCGCGCGGGCAGAACGTCAAGGGCACCGCGATGCCTGGCGCACAGAAGAGGTCAGTCAGATTGTCTTTCGTATGGTTGCCAAGCAGCTTGAAGTGAGCTTGAGCCGCAAGCGGACACGCAATCAGCGGTTGAGCCAGGAGGAGGCCTGCGAGAAGAGGTTACTGCCGACCTGGCCGATGGACTTGAGCGCCGTGGCAGCCTCGGCGGAAGCGGCCGCGGCGGGACCGAGCGAAGAGGCCTGGCCACGATGCGTGTGGTGCGGTGCCGACGATGCGAGGGTGCGCGAGGAGGTCCGCTGGCGATGCGCAGCGAGGCGGCCCTGCATGGAGCGGATGTTGGACGGGATGGGGAGGAGCGGGATGCGAGGAAGGGTCTTGGTGGGCAGGAAGCCGAGGTGGAGCAGATTGTGGGCGTCGTACGCTGTGGAGGATTCCTGCGGGTCGCCGGCGCTCTCGAGTGCGAGCTCGGAGGCGGCGGTCCACGTCTTGGCGGCGCGCGCCTTGGCCATGAGACTGGGCCCGAAGAGCAGCGCGCTTCGCTCGCGGTAGACCTTTACACGCGCGACGAGGTGCGGCTCCTGCAGCGTCCAGTTGACGGTGTCAATGTGGTGGTCAACGAGCGCGTCGATGAGCGCTGGGACTTCGTTGGAGGCCTCTTGCGACGGGTCGACGAGGAGCAGCCATTCGAACCAGTGCAGGTCGAAGATGGTCTGCAGCGCGGCCGGCTCGTTCTCGCCCTGCGCGGCGCGCGCGTCGAGGTGGTCCCGGTAGAGCGTCTGTACCACCTCGAGCCCGCGCGCCGCGAGCGTGCGCACCGCGCCGGCGCTGGAAGCGCAGAAGCGAGCGGCGGCGTCCTCCAGCAGCGCACGTGGCGGCGACGTGGGCGCGGATGCCTGCTCGAGCAGCGGGAGCAGCGGCTCGACGTTTTGCGCCAGGACAGAGCCGGATGAGATGAAGCGCGAGTCGCCGACCAGGCGGACCTGCTTGGCGAGCAGAAAGGAGAAGAGCGCGACCCCCGGGGAGACGGCGCCCGGGAGCTCGATGGTGTCGTCATCGTCGAGCAGGGCGTCGTCATCGTCGTCGTCGTCATCGTTCCCGCTGGTGGCCTCGTCCTTGAAGCTGACCGGGATGCGCTCCCAGCCGCTATGCAGCACGGGCCAGTCACGCGCGTTGGACCAGTCCTGGGCGTCCAGCGCCGCCTTGAGCACCCCGCGGCTCATGGCGAGGCTGGCGTCGGCCCAGACGCCGTGCACGTCCGCGGAGAGCTTGGCGAGCTCCGCGGCGAGTCGGTCGTGCGCCGCCGTGTCAAGGAGGCGGCGCACGGGGTCGCTGGCCAGCAGGACGTCAGCCATGCGCGCGAGGAAGAGCGTGCGCTTGAGCGCGGCGACAATCTCATCGTGGTGCGCGTCATGATTGGCGGCCTGGCCGGCGAGGGCGCCGACGGTGGAGGAGAACTGGTCGGCTGCCTTGGCGAGCTCCTCGCGCAGGTTGGCGACAGTGCGGCCGAGCGTGGTCTCGGCGAGGCGGTGCACGCTCGCCTCCACGGCGGCGGCATCGGAGACGAGCGCCTCACGGCTCTGATGAAGGCGGGCCACGCCGGCGCTAAAGCCGAGCAGGAGGACGACGGCCGCGCCCGCGCGGTCCACGGCGTTCTCCGAGGTAATTTGCTCGCCCAGGCGCGCGAAGAGTCGCGCGTCGTCCTCGTCCTCTTCGGGGTCTTCCTCGTCGCTGTCCTCTGGCGCGGAGGGCGCCCCGGGCGAAGCAGGGGCCGGGATGGCGGTTCCGGCCGCAGAGGCGGCGAGCGAGCGCTGAATGCCCTTGTCGAGGGTGGCGCAGAGTGCCGCCAAGTTGGCCTGCAGTAGGTCGGCCGCGCGATCTACAAAGGCCGCGGCGAACATGCGCGGGTAGAGGAGAAGATTGTCTTCGGACGGCTTCCCGTCGGGCGCCCCCCAGACGGCGGCGTCGACGCAGGCCTCGCAGGCGGCTCGCCAGGTGTCGACGTCGAGCTCGGAGGCGGCATCCGCGGATGCGCCGCCCGAGGCCTCCATGTCAATGACGCGCTTTTGCAGGCGTGCGAGCGCCTCGAGCGTGTCGACGCGGTCGAGGCTGCGGCGCGCGGCCGCGGCAACCTCGGTGGCTCGCGCCTGCAGCCAGGCCGAGACGGCGGTGCGCACGCGCGCCGGGTTCACATCGCCCACGAGGCGCGGTCCGGGCAGGTAGAGGTCGGCCATGTCAACCACGGTCTGCTGCACGACAGTGACGCAGCGCTCGAGGCCAGCCGGGCCGAGGTCCTGCAGCGTGCGCGCCAGCACCCTGCTGCGCGCCTCGAGTAGGCGGTCCATGCTGCGCTCTGCGGACGCGTCACCCAGCACGATGACGGCGCGGATGGCACCGCATGTGGTGTCTAGGTTCAAGTCCTCGCTCTCCAGCAGCGCGCGGGCCTCGAGCAGGATACGGTGGCGAGCCTCCTGCACGAGCGACCAATGCGAGCGAAGGTACGGATAGAGGTCCCAGACAGAGCGCTGCTGCGCCGGGTCGGCGGCGGCAGGCTGCGCGCGCTGGCTCGCGGCCCTCAGGCCGGCGAAGTCGGCCGGGTCGAGGCCGAGGGCCGCGAAGCTGCTGGCTTCGGCCACCTGTGCGGGCGCCTCCTCGTTCTGCGGCGATGGAGGGCGCGGCAGCGAGTTATACGCGCGCTCTGCCTCCACGAAGAGGTCGCAGGCGCGCCAGAGGCGATGCGAGTCGATGGACTCCCAAATGTTGACGGCCGCCAGTGTGAGTGTGTCTGCGGCTTGCAACTGCGCGTCGATGGCGTCGTGATCGCGGTCCTGCGGCGGTGTGTCGATCCGTTTGGGCGTGGCTGGCGTCGGGGCCTCCAAGAGGCCACCGCGTACAAGCTCGCGGCTGGACGACTCTACGCTAGCCACGATGCTCTTGAACTCGTCCACCGTTCGGTCCATGCCGACGATGGCGTCCGCGGAGTCGATCAGGTCATGGTACCGCTCGCTAATGAGCTCGCGCAGCTCGCCGCGCTTCTCGTCCACGCGTCCTTGCACGTCCTCCAGCGCCACCCACACGCGGTCCGCGCCCCAGTTCTCATACAGGTACCCGACGCCGCGGTACTCGTGCACGCCGCCCTCGTCCGCCATGACGCTGGAGACCGAGCCAACTTGAACGAAGCGGGTGGGCGTTCTGGCGAGCGAGCGAGCGAGCGCGTGCGCGGGCGAGCCCGCGAGCCGGTGGCCGAGCGAGCGAAGCGCCTCACGCGCCCGCAGGCCGCCTGCCGCGCGCGCCGCCCCTCGTTTTCGAGCTGCCAGCTAGCCTAGCTGATGAGGCCACGTTGGAAACACTCGTAGAGACGACGACGGTGGTCACCATCCAACGGTGGTGCGTTGTCAAACAAACAAAAAAGCAGGCTTTGGCTTGGCTTCTGCCTGCAGCCAGCCACCATGGCCAGTCTGAGACATCGACGGTCCACGGTCCCTCGCCAGTGGCACAGTGCCTTCGAGTCGAGCATCTTCAAGTTGCTTGTTGGTTGGCCGGACCCACTGTCGCTGTGAGTAGTAACCAGCGTTGTTATCCTCGGAAAGATCCTCGCCAACAGCGGCGGCCAGCAGACCTGGATCGCGATCAAGCGCAAGTCCGAGTCACGATACGCACCACCGAGAGAAGAAGATGCTGTACGCGGCCCTGGGGGCGGCGCTGGCGATTGCCCTGACGTGCACGGGTTCCGCGGTGGGGTCTGCGTACGGCGGGCAAGTGGCGGTGTCGCAGCGCGCGCAAGGCGCGTCCCTGGCCGCCTTCGTGCCCATCATTTTCGCCGGTGTGATTGGCATCTACGGGCTGATCGTGGCGGTGGTGATCGTGGGGAGGATGGGCGAGAGCGAGTCGCTCTCGGAGGACGAGGCGAACAGACTGTTTGGCGCTGGGCTGGCCGTGGGCGTGCCGGGGCTCATGTCTGGGTGCTCGATTGGCGCGTTCTCGCGGTACCTGCTGAGCAGCGTCGGTGCGAGCCGCAAGGCGCCGGCCGGATACACGCGTCTGCAGGAGAGCAGCTCGGGCGAGCAGCAGGATCAAGAGTCGGCGGCGGCGCCGCAGCTGGTGAACCTGTCTGTGTTCTTCGTGCTGACGTTCATCGAAGCGCTGGCGCTGTACGGGCACATTGTGGCGTTGCTCCTGTGCGGCGGTGGCTCCAAGAAGTGAACCCAAATACAATACGAGCCAAGCAAAGCAAAGTACGACCAGTCATTGGTAGCGGGTCTATCCAGTAAAGAGAGGGATGAGGACGAGCGTAATGGTGGACACGAGCTTGATGAGAACATGGAGGGCAGGGCCGGCCGTGTCCTTGCAAGGGTCGCCAACGGTGTCACCGGTGACTGCGGCCTTGTGGGCCTCGGAGCCCTTGGCGTGCTGGAGCTCGAGGAGCTTCTTGGTGTTATCCCAGGCGCCACCGCCGTTGTTGAGGAAGAGCGCCATGACGATGCCGACAATGGTGGTGATCATGAGGAAGCCACCGAGCGCCTGTGCGCCGAGCAAGGGACGGTCGAGAGACTTGCCGACGATGCGGAAGCCGACGCCGAGGGCAATGGGGACGAGGGTGACGAGAAGGCCCGGGCTCACCATCTTGGAAAGCGCCGCCTTGGAAACGACGTCGACGCAGACGCCGTACTGGGGCTTCTCGGTGCCGTCGAGAATGCCGGGGCGGTCGCGGAACTGGCGACGGACCTCCTCGACGACGGTCTGCGCGGCGGAGCCAACGGCAGACATGGCCATGGCGGAGAAGCGAAAGACCATGGCGGCGCCGATGAAGCCTCCGCAAAAGACCTCGGGCGTGGCGATGTCGACGACCTTGAACTCGAGGCCGGTGTAGAGCTCGACCTCGTCCATGAAGGCGCGGAAGAGCAAGAAGGAGGCGAGCGCGGCGGAGCCGACAGCAAAGCCCTTGGTGGTGGCCTTGGTCGTGTTGCCGGCGGAGTCGAGGCGGTCCGTCACGTCGCGCACGGCCTCGGGCTGGCCGCTCATTTCGACGATACCGCCGGCGTTGTCGGCGATGGGGCCAAAGATATCCATGGCGAGGATGTAGACGGCGGAGGAGAGCATGCCCATGGTGGCAACGGCGGAGCCGAAGAGGCCGCCGATGGGAACCCCGGCGGCGTTGACGAGGCCGGAGCTGCGCCCGAGCCAAAAGGAAGCGAGGATGGAGGCGCACATGACGAGCACGGGGTACATGACGGACTCCATGCCGATGGCGAGCCCGGCGATGACGTTGGTGGCGTGGCCGGCGTTGGAGGCGGCAGCGATGGACTTGACGGGGCGGTACTCGAAGTCAGTGTAGTACTGGGTGATGAGGACCTGCACGTAGGCGCTGGCCATGCCGACGAGACCGCAGAGAAAGAAGGAGAACCAGGCGGAGGGCGCAGAGGCGGTGTAGAGCATCCAGCGCGTGGCGATGAAGAAGCCAACGATGGCGCAGGCGAGCGCGACATGGTAGCCACGCTTGAGGATGGCAATGGGGTCCTCGAGGTTGCGCGCCGAGGTGACGACGGTGTCGCCCTGGTCCGAGACGGAGAGCACGCCGAGCGTAGACACGACGAGGTCGAAGGCATGGATGAGCAGCGGGAAGTAGACAAAGCCGCGGGTCTCGGAGGCGGTCATGTCGCAGTCCATGGCGAGCGTGCCGCCGAGGACCATGGCGGAGATGATCTCGGCAGAGATGGACTCAAAGAGGTCGGCGCCGCGGGCGGAGCAGTCGCCGACGTTGTCGCCGACGAGGTCGGCGATGACGGCCGGGTTCCGCGGGTCGTCCTCCGGGATGCCCTGCTCGACCTTGCCGACGAGGTCGGCGCCGACGTCGGCGGCCTTGGTGAAGATCCCGCCGCCGAGCTGCGAGAAGATGGCGACGAAGGAGCCGCCAAAGCCGAAGCCGATGAGCAGGACGGGCAGGCGCGCAAAGGGGATGGCGCCGGGCTCGCCGTCGACGCCCTCATAGACGGAGGAGAGCATGATGAAGAGCAGCGAGATGCCGAGCACGACGAGCAGCACGACGATGAGCGCAGCCACGGCGCCCGAGCGCAGCGCGAGCTGGATGGTGGCGTGGTAGGAGCGCGTGGCGGCGGCGGAGACGCGCACGTTGGCCCGCACGGACGTCCACAGCCCGACGTAGCCGGCGGCGGCCGAGCAGGCGGCGCCCATCAAGAAGGAGGCGGCCGTGAGAAACGCCAGCAGGCTCTGGTTGAGCGACTCCTGGCCCTTGGCCGGGCGGCGAAAGGCGTAGACGGCGAAGAGCAAGAAGGCCATGGGGAAGGCGAGCTTGAAGATTGTGCCGTAAACACGCGCGAAAAAGCTGTCGGAGCCCTCGCGGATGGCCTCGGCGATGGTGCGCATCTCCGCCGGGCCCTCGTCCTGCAGCCGCATCCAGTAGATGAGCGCCCAGACCACGAAGATGGCGCCCAGGCAGATGACCAGGATGGACCCCATGATGAGCCCTTGGAAGAGCGCCAGGAACAGCAGCGCGAACCCGAGCACGCCCCCGATGGTCCGCAGCACGCCGGACCGCGGCACCATGTCCAGGTTCACCATGATATGCTGCAGCGTCTTGCGGCTGCGCGCCGAGTTCCCCGACCTCCTCAGGTGCATGTGCGGCGCGAACTGCGCCGCGGCCCCGCCGCCGCCGCCGCCGCCGCCGCTGGCCGCCGGCCCGCGGCTGCTCAGGTTCGCGCCGGCGCCGCCGCCCGCCACGCCGCTGCCGGACGCGGACCCGGACGACGACGGCATCATCACCTCCACGTCATCGCCGCCCGCCGCGCCCGCGATGCCCGCCGGCCCCAGCGACGCCTTCCCGGCGCCGCCCGCCAGCATCCTCGCCGCGCGAGCCGCCCGCCGCCGCCGCGCCGTTTGAACTCTGCCGGCTCCCCGCATCCCCTCGCAAGGAAGGCGGCCTCTAGCCAGCTAGGCAGGAACCTACCTCACCGGCCGGCTCCCCGCGCCGCCGCGCGCGGGCCCGGGGCGCGCCGGGCGCGCGCGGCAGCGCGGAGGGCCGCG
>JABLUY010000197.1:0-72447 GCA_013306675.1 Thraustochytrium sp. TN22 | reverse complement strand
CGGGCCGCCGCTCTGCGCGGCGCGGGCGGCCGCAGCGGCCGACGCTGCGCTGCGTCGCGCCGCCGGCCGCGGCCTGGCGGGCATGGCAGGCATGGCAGGCAGGATGGCCAGGCTCGCGCCGCCGCGCGGCAGCAGGGCCGGCGGCGCGCGCGCGTGGCGGCCGTCGCCGGAGGCTGCTGCTGCTGCTGACGCTGCCGCTGCTGCGCTCGCGCGGCCGCAGCGAGACGAGGAGACGGGATGAGACGAGGTGGAGGCGCCGAGCGAGAACTCGGACTTGGCCTCTCTGCAAGTTTGAAAAAGCCAAGCGAGAGGGAGGCGGCGGACGAGGCGCAGACGGGCAAGCCGCGCGGGGCGAGGGGCGCGCGGCGGCGCGCGCGGCGGCGGCGGCGGCATGGAGGCGCGCGGCCCGGACGGCGGCGACGCCGAGCGCGGCCTGCTGGACCAGACGCTGAGCCTGCTGGGCGAGAACCCCGGCGGCGAGAGCGAGAGCGGGGGCGCGAACGGGAGCGCGAACGGGACCTCCTCGCCCGCCAGCGGCGGCGGCGGCGGCGGCGGCGGCCGCGGCGGCGGCGCAGTGCGCAGGGAGCGCGGCGCGTCGGGCGACGGGGACGCGGACGCGCTGCTGGCGCAGACCGCGGCGCTGCTGGCCGGCGAGGCGGCTGCAGCGCCGGGCGAGAGCGCCGAGCACGAGGACCTGCTCCTGGGCGCCGCGGCGACCGCGGGCAGCAGCAGCAGCAGCAGCAGCAGCAGCAATGCCAGCGTCGGGCGGGACAGCGAGGCGAGCAGCCATAGCAGCGGAAGCGACCTGATGCGGCGGTCGGCGCCGCCAGAAAAGCCGTCGGTGGCGTTCGGCCGCGGCCTGGATCTGGATGGCGGGAACGAGGAGGACGAGGAGGGCGAGGAGGAGGAGGATGGGGACGATGGCATGGACGGCGCGAATCTGCTGGCGGAGACCGAGGCGCTGCTGTCGGGGTCATTGACGCCAAGGACGCAGGAAGCCGCGCAGACCAAGGCGTCGCCTGCAGTGGAGCAGGCGGTCGAACAGGCGGTGCACGAGGAGATGGCACGCATCGAGCGTCGACTGGCGAACGATGTGACGCTGGTGAGTTGCGGGTCAGGCGTGCAGCTCCGCGAGCTCTTTCTACTGGACACCTGCGTCTTCGTGCCACTCCGCGTGGACCTGTCCAACGAGGAGGCGCTCCAGCACACGGCCGACGTGCTCGCCGCGCACGGCTACGAGCTGCGTGCGCGCGACTCGGGCCAGCTGCGCGCAAGCTATCGGCTGTCGCCCGAGGAGCAGCGGCAGCTTGCCGCCGCGCGCCAGCAGCACCAGAAGCAACAACATGATGAGCCGGGCGCAATCGCTCCAGGGCCGCCGTCGCCGGTCGCCGGCGAGCAGCCGTCGCAGCAGCTGGTCGCGCCGGCACTTGGCGACGAGCCTCGCGAGTTTGTCTCCAAGGCGGTGACCTTTTCGCTGGGCAAGATCCAGAACGCCATCAAGCAGGTGGATGCTCTACAGCTGCGGCGCTCGGCACAGCAGTCGCAGGAGCAGTCGCAGGAGCAGGAGGCGACGCGGTCCTTCGCTGAGGCCTCGCTATTGGTCGAGCCGTACGCGAGCGCGGCCGTGGGCGTGGAGGTGGAGTCAAAGCAGCGCGCCATCATGCTGAGCGGCGTGGAGAGCGCCACCGAGGCGGTCCACAAGAGCCTTATCCAGCGCGGTCTGACTCGAATGCCCAGCGGCGTGGCCAACCTGCACGCGGACTATACGCGCGACCTCGAGGAGGCCTGGCGCCTCGCCGCGGAGCGCAAGCTGCACGCGTTGGTGCGGCCCGCGGAGAAGGAGGTGTTGGCGCTCGAGTGGCAAACCGCGCAGCTCGTCACGCTGCTCAAGACCGAATACAGGGCGTACGGCGTGCAGGTCCCGGAGCTGGAACGCCCGCCCCTCATTTCGCAAATGCCCCTCGAGTACGAAGATGAGGACGGCGAGACTGGGGCGGACGAAATGGCTGCCGCCGCTAGCCGCGATAGCGCGGGCCTCGGAGGCGCCGAAGGCGAGGACAACGCGCTGCGGTCGCGACTGTCGCGGCGCTGGTTCCGCGAGGTGGCCGCGCGCACGGCGCGCAAGGAGCGGCAGCTCGCGCTGCGCCGCGAGGTGTGCGCCCGCAACCGCGCGCTGCTCGTGCAGCGGCTGCGCGACAGCGAGGTGGCGCGCACGTCGCGCGACACGCTCGTACTCTGTGGCGAGATGCGCATCGCGCCGAGCGTCGTGCTGGGCCACGTCTCGTGTCTCTTTGAACGCCGCCCAGGCCGCCTCTCGGTGACCTTTGACTACATCCTCTTCTCCTCCAAGGTGCTCGGGTTCGCGCGTAACCTGGCCATCCCGCTTAAAACGGTCTCCTCATACGGGGCGGTGCCGACCTCGGGCCCGGCCGCCATTCTTGGCGCCGCGGCGCTCGTGGTCCAGGTAGCCTCTCAGGGCGCGCCGATGCGATTCCTGACCACCTCCAAGATCGACTGCGACCGCCTCGTGACGCTCCTGGCGCAGATCGAGACCATGCGCCGCCTGCGCGCCCAGCAGGCCGCCAACGCCGTCAGCGAGACCAAGCAGACTGAATATGAGGCCGCGCGTCCGGCAGCTCTTGGGACTGCCGGTCATGGTGAGGCAGGCGCTGCGAGCTATGGCGAGGGGAGCGCTGCGGGCTATGGCAAGGCAGGCGCTACCGGTTTTGGCCAGGGAGGCGTTGCCGGCTATGGCGAGGCTGCCTCGCCGCCTGCACCGGCGGCGCCCGACACCTCGGACGCAGACCTGAACAAGATGATGGAGAGCACCTTTTTGCAGGACGACGAGGAGGCATTCTAGCCAGAGTGCTGCCGAGCCGAGCGTTTCGGCGGGCTTTTGGCGAGCAAGCAAGCAAGCAGGCGAGCATCATTGCTGGATCGCTTCAACTGCGCTTTCAGGCTCGCAAGGCTGGCAAGGCTGGCAAGGCTCGTGGGCCTGCAGACTCTATACATACATTTTCACGCGAGATGAAGCACCGCTGCAGCTTTCATTCTTTCATTTCGAAGTCGTTTTTTCATCAAGGCACACAGCGGAAAATGGGCGATGTCTCTTTTGGAAACTATATGAACAGATGCGCGCTGCACAAAGCTGCATTGCACGGCTTCTCTCCTCCTCGCGGGGGTGTCATCATTCGTACACGCGCGTCCCGTCAGGCGGTGGAGACCTCCTCCTTGTCGGCCATGACGCTGTCGGCGCCGGCCGCGCGAGAGACAATGGGAATGCCGTCGGCGTCGCGCTGCACGGGCGGCAGAACCTCCTTGGTGAGCCCGGCGCCGGCGTCGGCCTCGTCCTGCGTGTACTTCTCCTCCTTGAGCACGCGCAGGCGCTTCTTGTACGCCTTGGTCTTCTTGTGCGCCTCGAGCGCCTCCGCGGAGATGAAGTGGCGGCCGGTCTCCTGGCAGTAGAACTGGCCGCCGCCCGGCAGGTCCGCGTCGTACTCGAAGCTGCGGCCGCCCTTCTCCAGGTCGTCCTGGATCTGGTCCACGTCGCGCGTGCGGTGCTTGGTCGACAAGAAGTACTTCTTGAAGCCCTTCTTCTTCGCCGCCGCCCGGTTCTTCTTGCCGTAGCTGCCCGTCCCCATCTTGCCGCCGCCGCCCCGCGCGCCGCCCCGCCGCCCGCCCGCGACTGCGCGCTCGACCGGCTTTGCCGCGTGGGCATGGGACCACCAGTGGTTGGCTGCCGCGCGCGGCGCGTTCACGCGGCACAGCCTGACATCGAGGCCTCCGGCAGGCGAGGCGAGGCGGCGCAGAGCCCGATCGAGGCCGCTCGGCGCGAGCAGAGCACGGCGGGCACAATGGCGGGCGTCGAGAAGGCCAAGGACCTGGCGGCGCGCGCCGCCGTGGACGACTACGTGCGCGACGGCATGGCCGTGGGCATCGGGTCCGGGTCCACCATCGCGTACGCCGTGGCGCGCCTCGCGGAGCGCGTCGAGCAGGAGGGGCTCAAGGTGGTGTGCGTGCCGACCTCGTTCCAGGCGCGCCAGCTCATCACGCAGTACAAGCTGACGCTGTCGAACCTGGAGAACAACCCGGAGCTCGACGTGGCCATCGACGGCGCCGATGAGGCCGACGACGAGCTGAACCTCATCAAGGGCGGCGGCGGCTGCCAGACGCAGGAGAAGATTGTCGCCTCCTGCGCCAAGACCTTTGTGGTCTGCGCGGACTTCCGCAAGGACTCCAACCGCCTCGGCGTGGCCTGGACCAAGGGCGTCCCCATCGAGGTCGTCCCGCTCGCCTACGTGCCGCTCATGCGCCGCATCCAGGCCATGGAGGGCGCGCAGACCGTCGAGCTGCGCATGGCCAAGGCCAAGGCTGGCCCGGTCGTCACGGACAACGGCAACTTCATCATCGACGCTCACTTCGGCTCCATTGAGGACCCGGCCAAGCTCGACGCGCAGCTCAACGCCATGCCCGGCATCGTCTGCACCGGCCTCTTTGTCGGCATGGCCGACAAGGCCTACTTTGGCCAGGAGGATGGCTCTGTCACCTCGCGTGTGCCCAAGTCCAAGGCCGGCAGCGCGTGAAGCGCGCGCCGCCGCCGGTCCGGCAAGCCAAGCATTCAGTAACCCCCCCCCCCCCCCCCCAAAAACCGTATCGTATTCCTTCGTTTTGTTTGCTCTGTGCGCCGAGCGGCCGAGGCAAGCGACCACGTTAAAAGACCTTCAAGTGCACCATGAACGTGGCGATGGCACCAGCTACATCGCCTCATCCGTGCGACCAAGCGCGTGCCGACGGCCTCTCGTCCTCGCCACGTTTCGACCATTGTTTCAGAGCTTCTTGGCAGCGACACTGACGGCCGCGGGCCGCAGCGAAAGCGTCTCGAGCCGGCGCGGCATGACTTGCTCGGAGGACGGCGCCGGGAGCAGGTAGATGGGGCGGTTCGCGTGGCAGCTGTTGACCTCGTCGTGAATGCGCTCCACGGAGGAGTGGCATTCGGACAGGTGCAGCGACTTGTCCAGACACAGGCCCATCTCCGAGAGCAGCTGGCGACCGGAGCGGTAGCGGCAGCCCAGCATGGGCGTGAAGCCGTAGGCGTCCTTGAAGGCCGCCTCGAGCGCCGACGCATCGTACGCATCCGTGTCGGAGGGCGTGATGCCAGCCGCTTCAAAGGCGCGCAGCGGGTCGTAGCGCTTGCGCGTCTCCAGCGTGCGCTGGAAGTAGTCCGCCTGCTTCATCGCCGAGCACGTGCCGTGCTTGGTCCACTCGTGCGTCCAGAACCCCGTGTCCGGCTTGTGCCCGATCAGTGAACCCCAGTACGTGTGCATGTCGTCCTCGATGCCTCGGACCGCGTTCTCGTCGAAGGCCTCCTGCGTGCACTCGCACGGGTACGTGTTGGCCGTCCTGTCGCCGAAGCGCGACGGCCAGAGCCCGTGCAGCGAGAAGAACCCGCGCGACACGCCAAACTCCGGCGGCCACTGCGCCGCCAGCATGAAGAAGTCGAACGAGCCGTCGCCGCGCGAGTCGCACCCGGCCTCTACGCCGCGCCACGCGCCCGCCGCCGCCAAGGTCGCCACGGCCAGGCGCAACAGCACCATGGCCGTCATCGCGACCCGACCCGGGACCGACTGCCGCCTCGCCTCGCCTCGCCTCGCCTCGCCGCACGCGGTCGGTCGCTGCGCGTGCCAACGCCCGCCTCGTCGGGCCAGCCGTGGCCGCGCGCACGGCCTTGTGCTCTGCGGCGCTCTGCGCGCCGATCTCTGCGAGCGAGGCGAAGACTTTTATCCGCGCTGGTCAGTCACGCCAGTGTTTCGTGAAAGAAAGGATTGCGAAAGAAAGGATTCAACCGCCAGCGGCCAATCAACTTCAACTGGAGAAGTTCAACAGGAGCCTCCGCTCGCATCGCTCCTCTTCAAGTTGCGCGCAGTGAGGTGGAGTGCCAGTGGAGGAAGGACGTCAACGCATGCCACAGCCGCTGTCTCCTCGGTCATGAGCCTGCCAGGCCAGCACGCGCTCGGTGGCTGCACGTTGATCACAATGATCGTCGACGAGTGACTGGCATGAGTCATGTCACGTGCTGTGGTCACGTCATGATGACGCCGCCGCCGGCATCCCAGAACCTCACCATGGCCATGACATGCCGGCTCAGCCTGGCCGCAGTCACGGTGACTGGCACTTGCAGGAAGGCAGGCCCCAGGTCGCCCCGGCGCTCGGAGTCGCAGGAGCTGCCAGCGCCGTCGCGATGCGTCGCCGGCACTGGCACGAGCTGTTCCGTCGATGTGATTACGTACTGTCTGCCCTTGGCCGCGCGGATGGCGCCATCCGATCCGCGCGCGCGCACCCAGCGCGGCACCCCCGCCGGCACCCGGCTCCCCACTTGCGGCGCCCGCAGCGCCACTTGCCGCAAGTGCCCGCCGCCGCCGCGCAAGTCGGCCTCCGCGCCGCGCCGCGCGCCGGGACCGCGAGCGCGTGTCCCCATTGGCGGCGGCGCGCGTTTTCGAGCAGGCGGCCTTGCGCAATGCGCAGCAGGCAGGCGCCCGGCGGCGGCAAAGCCGGAGCTGCGAGCGCGGGGCGGCGGCGCGCGGGCGCGGGCGGCGGCGGCGCGGCGCGGGGACTCGGCGCGGCCTGCGCTGGGCGCGGCGGCGGCGCGGGGCGGGGCGCGTGGCGGCATCCGGGGCTGATTGCGCCGGGCGCCTGCCTACCTGCGTCACCGCGCGCCTGCTTGCGCTGCGAGCGCGCGTGCGGTGCGTGAGCAGTGACGGGCGGTGCGTGCGCGCGCGGCGAGAGAGAGGGAGAGAGAGAGAGAGAGAGAGAGCTAGAGGAGCGAGAGAGGCAGGAGCAGACGCCCCTCGAGGCCGGCGAAGCGACGCAGGCGAGGCAAGATGGGGTTTGTGCAGGATGCGGCCATGAACTTCGTGACGGAGCACCGCGGCATCTTCGTGACGGTGTTCCTGATGCCGCTGAGCCTGGTGTGGGACGCGTGGTTTGCGGCGCGGTCCTGGCTCATCATGAAGCTGTACTCGGCGCCGGAGCTGCACAAGCAGCGCGTGGCCAAGGCGGCCGCGCAGGTCAAGGAGGTGGTCGCGCATGCCAAGCCCGGCACCAAGCTGTGCACGGCGCGCGGCGGATGGCTGTCCATCTCGCCCGGCATGCGGCCGTACAAGCAGGTGGCCACCAAGATCGAGATCAACATGTATGACATCCTCGAGTGCAACGAGTCCGAGAAGTTCGTGCACGTGGAGCCCATGGTCAACATGGGCCAGCTCAGCCACTACCTCATCCCGCGCGGCTACACGCTGCCCGTCCTGCCGGAGATGGACGACCTCACCGTGGGCGGCCTCTTCATGGGCACCGGCATCGAGGCCAGCTCCCACAAGTACGGCCTCTTCGACGACTTCGTGCTCGAGGCCGAGGTCATCCTCGCCAGCGGCGAGGTCGTCACCTGCAGCAAGACGCAGAACCGCGACCTCTTCGACGCACTGCCCTGGTCTTACGGCACGCTCGGCTTCCTTGTCTCGTGCAAGCTCAAGATCATCCCGTGCAAGGCCTACGTGCGCATCGAGTACCGCGGCTACCACTCGCAGGCCGAGAGCGTCGACGCCTTCACCAAGGCCTCGTGCATGGAGAACCCGCCCGACTACGTGGAGGGCATCGCCTATTCGCACCAGACCATGGTGCTCATGACCTCCAACATGGTCGACGCTGACGCCGTCGAGAGCGACAAGGTCAACAACATTGGCCTCTGGTACAAGCCCTGGTACTTCAAGCACGTCGAGAAGATGCTCGAAATCTCCTCGCCCGACTCCCCGCACGTCGAGTACATCCCGCTGCGCCAGTTCTACCACCGCTGGACCTCCGCCATCTTCTGGGAGCTCGAGCAGATCGTTCCCTTTGGCAACCACCCCATCTATCGCGCGCTGCTCGGCTGGTTCGTGCCTTCCGTCGCGCTGCTCAAGCTCACCCAGACCCCTGCGCTGCAGAAGATGTATGAGGAGCAGCACGTCATCCAGGACATGCTCGTGCCCATCAGCAAGATGGCCAAGTCCCTCGACGTCTTCGAAGAGCACTACCAGATCTACCCGCTCTGGATCTGCCCTTACCGTCAGTACGACTACTCCCGCGACGGTGTCGAGCACCGCCACTTTCTGCGCCGCCCGGAGAACCCCAACAAGCAGGGTTATGAGATGTACGTCGACCTCGGCGCCTACGGCGTGCCGCGCTCCTGCCTCGAGAAGCGCCCCTTCGACATCGTCAAGGCTTCGCGCACCGTTGAGCAGTTCGTCAGCGACGTGCACGGCAGCCAGATGCTCTACGCCAACAGCTACCTCAGCCGCGAGGAGTTCCGGACCATGTTCAACCACAAGCACTACGATGCCATGAAGGCGCGCGTCGACCCCGACGACCACTTCCCGCAGGTCTACGAGAAGGTCTGCAAGGGTGCCATGCGCTTCTGGCAGGAGCGTGCGGGCGACAAGAAGCTTGACTGAAAGTGCCAACGCAAGTCACACACGAAGAAAAAAGCAACAACCACAACTACAACAACATCGGTATCAGCAAGAGCATCACACAACCGAACCGAAAATAACAACAAAGAGAAGAAGAAAAGGAACCAAGAACCGAGCCCTGCCGAGGTTCGCAACCTACGCAAGGCCCCCAACCCTCTCTGTTTTCAACGAGAGGGAAAACGAGAAACAAGACAACAACCAAAAAGATAGACGGGACCTGAAGGGGGGGGGGCGAGGGGGGAGAAAAAGGAAACAATCAAATCAAAAGTTTGCATGAACGACCTGGTTTGTGTCGCCGACCTTCGCTTCACCCTTCATCTTACACTAGTCGGCCGTAGCGGGTCGGCTCGTCCCTACCGCAAACGACCTTCCGGGGCAGCCACATACGCGGCATGCCGCTGGCGCGCCACAGCCTCCTTGACGAGAGCGCGCCGGTCCTGCTTGGATGCAAAAACGAGCGCGAGGCTGCGACCCCCACGGACGCCCACCGTTAAAAGCTGCGCATCCTTGAAGGAGGTCTCCAGCGAGGTCACCTGGGACCACGCCAGCACCTCCACGGGCAGCGTATCGGCCGTGCCGGTGAGCGAAAAGAGCCGCAGAGCGCCCGTGGTCACCGCCACCAGGACGAGCTGGCGCGGCGAGCCCTCCTCCACGCGCAAGGCCCGCTCGTGGTAAACGTAGCGCTCCTCGGCCGGCAAAAGCTTCCAGTCGAAGCGCAACGAATGGTGCGGCACCGATGCCAGCGCCGACCGCTCGCGCATCAAAGGCGGGCCCGCCGCCGCGCCAATACCGGCGTCTTGCATAATGCCGCCCGAAGTCTGCGCCACCAGGTCGGCCGCGCCACCAATTGGCTTCGTCACGGCGCCCACCAGACCACGCCCCACACCCTGCAGCACACTCGACACCCCCCAACCCTGCCGCGCCGCCACCTCAAACGGCTGCACCACGATGCCCGTCGCGGCGCCCACCATGCCCTGGCCCAGCCCCACGAAGCCGCGCGCAATTCCACGTGCAGTCCCAAACCGTGCCGATTCGCGCGTAACCCCGGCCGCCACCGAGCGCGAAGAGTGCGTCAGCTTGCGTGGGTGCGCGCGCGAGCCGCCCTCCTCCTCGCCGCCCGTGCCGAGTGACCCCTCGCCAGACCAGTACCCGGCCGCTTCCTCCTGCTCATTCAGCGCCTCGCGCAGGTAGACCGCGACGCGCAGCGAGAGAGCGCCGCGCCCGCTCGATGAGTGCGTCCGCCGCCGCCGCATCAGCTCGCGCCGCGCCGCATACGCCTCGTCCATCGACAGCCGATCCAGGTTCCGCGCGATACTGCTGCTGAAGCCAGACACACTCATCAGCGCGCCCTCGCTCAGGTGCATCAGCAACGAGCTCCAGCCGCGCGCCACACCTCGCAGGACGCCGCCCGGCCCGTACCCGTGCCGGATCGCCTTGAGCGGCTGGAAGAACAGGTCATATACGCCTGCACCCACCGACCGCACAAAGCCCACAGGGTTGCCCAGGATCTCCAGCGACCCCAGTAGCGCGGGCGACCCGAGCAACGCATCCGCAATGTAGTTGGCCAGCAGTTCTTTGCGCAGCGCGTGTGCGTCCTCAAAGACACGCACCAGAGCCACTCGCGAAAATCGGATGGGCGTTCGGTCGATGCCTACAAACATCGGCAGCGTCGTGGTGCGCACCGTCGCCACCACCATGAGGTCTCCAATCACAAGTTCCTCGATGAAAATGCGGTCGTCCAGCTCCTTAAGCTCCACCGGGCATACCGGCGCTGCCGGCTGCACTCCTCCTCGTTCCTTCGCCCGCAACGACGGCGCGAGCTGAAGCAACTTTTGCTGCGCAATCAGCGTCGCCGCCAGCGGGGTCAGCGAGGTCGCGAGCCGCTTCAAAAGCGCGTCCTCCACGGCCACGGCCAGCGGCGCCAAACGCAGGTGCACCTTGCCAAACTGCCGCGGCAGCCGATGTCCGCTGCACGTCACCTCAGTCCACGAGGCGCCCACGAGCACGCGGTCGCTCAGCGCCCACGTCTTCGGGGGCTGTCGGGCGGCCTGTAGAGGGTTCTCATAGCTGCGCTGCGCAAGCGCAGCCTCTTCCTCCGCCTCGGACTCGGACTCCAAAAAGTGCGCAACGACCGGGATTTCGCTTTCCGGCACGAAGGAGTCCATCTGCAGCCACTGCGCGCGCGCCGCCACGGTCTGCTGGACTGTTGCATCCCGCCACGACCTAGCGTCGTACGTTTCTTCTACCACATGCGCGACCTCCGCGCCCGTAATGCGCACGTGGACCGTCTCCAGCGCGCCATCAAAGAGGCACACCTCGAGGTCCGCCACCGTTGCAAGCACCTGGAGCGTCTTGGTCCTCGTCGCGGTAGACGCCGATCCTTCCTTGCCGTGCGGCCAAGAGCCGACCTCTTCGCGGACCATCTCCTTGACGGCGGGGACCTCGGCGCTGATCTCCGGCGCCTCGGCGCTCGACTCCTCCTCGCGAATCGTCATCTCCCACCACGCGTGCGGTCGGGTCATGGCAATCTCGAGTCGCTGCGATGGGACCAGCTTCACACCGACCGCACGATCCAGAGGGTTGCTCGCCTCGTCCGCAACGAGCGCCTGCACGGACTCGGCTACGGTTGTGGTGCGGGTGCTGGTGCTGGTGCCGCCGCTGTGTATAACGGGCGGCGCGCGCAAGAAGACGAGCCCGTGCTCCTTCTTCTGCTGCGCCTCAAAGACCTCCGAAGGTTTACGGAGCCACTCCACATCATCTTCATCGATGATACACAGCCGCTCGTCCCGCATGCGCCCCAGCGCCACAAGGGTCTGTGTGATGCTCAACGCGAGTGCATCCTCGTCCGCCTCCGCCTCCGGCCCACCCAGGCCCGCACCATTCTCGTGCACGTGCAGGGTGCCTCCGGGGGCCCTCGGGCCTACGGATTCGCCTGCTTCGGCCAGGCTTTTGTCCGGGTACTCGCCTATCAAAGCGGCCGCAGAGACGACGGACGAAGACGAACGGTTTCTGGTCTCCTCGCCCCCCGCACTCATCACCTCAAATAGAGGCCGTGCGACGCGGCGCGCGAGCGCTTGCCAGTTGACGGTCGCGCTGTGCTGCGGGGGCAGGTAGAGGCCCCAGCCGGCCAGCGCACGGCCCGTGCTCCTCGTAGCTTGGAGCGCCGCCACCTTATTGGAGACGCCCGCAGCGACTGCCGCTGCGGCCGTCCCGGCAGGACCGGGCGAGGTGCCCAGGCCCACGAGCACGGGCGACGTAGAGCGGTTCGTAACGACGCACTCGGGCTGCGTCTCGCGCTGCAGCGCCAGATGGACGACGCCGTCCACCTCCTTGCACAAACACGTGATGGTTTCGACGTGCCGCGGTGCCACGTAGAGTTGCACCAGCTGCTTCCAGCTGCCGTCCACCTCGAGCGAGCGCACCGGGATGGGCTCCGTCCAACGCTCTGCAGAGGCCTCCGAGCCCACGCGCAGCATCGTGCTCAGCACCTTGTGAACAATGTCCGGGACTGTATCCGCCGCAGCGGCGCCAGAGGCTGACCCCTCTTCCTCACTGCCGAGACCGGGAAGCCCGATGCCCAAAAGGCTACCGACCGAGCTCGCCGACGCGGAGCGCTGCGAGCGATTCAGGATCCACTCCGAAAACCCGCTCACGCGCCGCTCCGTGGGCCCCTGGCGCGGCGATCCGCCCTTGCTACCGTCTAGAGACCCCGAGGCCGGCCTCTTGCGCGGGACCGGGACGTCGCAGAAGAAGCTCACGGGCGACCACGACTCCCCGTGCGCAAGGACCACCGGGGACAGCACCTCCGCAAAGGGGGACTCAGCGCGCACCCGCACCTCCATCTCCGTGCGGTTGTGGACGACAACGCGGTCCCGCGTGCGGATCGTCACCTGTCCGCTCGCGTCCCGCGTCAGCTCGCACCAGTACTGCGCCACCCAGGCGGCGCGTGAGGGGTCCTCCACACTCTCCAGAATCGGAATGGCTACAATGTGCTGGTTGTCCTCCTCGCTTAGTGGCAGTGCCGAAGACCACACCACTTCCGCATCCACTCCGCCAAGCCCCGAGCTGGGCTCGCTCGGCGCGCCCGCTCCGAGAGCGGCCGCGAGGCTGGGGCGCCCAATCGCGAGCGCGCCGTCCTCCGAGTCCAGGCGCCACGTGACCGGCTCGCGCGAGCCAGGTGCCACGCGTGCCACTTCGTGGTCATAGCGGAAGAGCAGCTCCTCGCGCGTTTCGTTCACGAGCCAGACCGGCGCGCTCGTACGTATGAGCGCAGCCGCAGACCCGGTCACTGCCCACGCCTCAGCCTTGATCAGGCCGTGCGCGAGCGCAACCTCGCGCTGCGCCAGCCGCATCGCGTGTCGACCCTTGTCGGTCTGGTTGAGCGAGGTGGCGAACGCCGTGATGCAGTTGCCGAAGAGCGTTTCGTGCAGCCGAAGCGATGGTTGTGCCCACATGGGACGCTTCTGCTCTGCGGGCCGGCTCGCCAGCTGCAGCACCTGTTGCTCACTCGGGTGCAAATACAGCGTCGCGATGGAGCGCGCAGGCACGGTCACGACACGTGGCGGCGCGCTCTCTTCCTTGGTCACCGCCTCCCTCTCCTCCACGTTCGCGCCGGCCGCAGCCATCTTTGCCTCGTGCTCCGGCGCCTGCTCCTGCGCCACGGGCCAGCTGCCCTTGGTGAAGTCTGCAGGCTCCTTTGTCAGCGCATACTGAAGAAGCTCGATGCGCGTCTGCGGCCGCACGCTGCACGCGACGGGCCAGGGCGCCTCGTTGTACAAGTAAGCGGTGGGCCAGATTTCCACGAGTACCCAGGCGCGTACGCGGCCACCGCGTGGCCCACGAATGTGCGCGCGACGCGCGTGCACCCACAGCCACATGGAGGGCACACCGAGCGGCCCGGGCACTTCCACCAGGCGCGGCGCCTCGTCTTCATTCACATGCATGAGCGAGATGGGCGCGGACCAGTCGATCTGCCTGCCCACCTGGAAGTAGAGCTCCTTTTCTGCGCGCTCCAGCGCCTCGTCGCCGCGGGTTGCGAGCAGGTTCACGTCCGGCACCATGAGCGCCAGAGACCCTGCCCCGGCGAGCGCACCGTCAAAGTCCGCCTCGTCAATGTACCCAACTGGTCTGTGCAGCGCGTCCGTGTCGTCGTCCGCATTCGCACCAACGCGCCCTTCGGCGCGCGGCTCTCCGTTGCGCCGTCCGCCGGCATCGCGCGCATCCTCCGTACTGGGCGCCGCAGCGTCCCTGGCCACGATATCCGTCGCCGAGGACCGCCGCGTCATGCGTGCAAGGTCTGCACCTTCCAACACCCTACCGGTCTCATGGTCCTCGCGCTGGGCATCTGTGAAACTGGCCCGCAGCGCAGCCGGGTCGCACGCCGGGAGTTCGCGCGTTTGCGACGCGAAGCGAATCTGCAGGGCCTCCGGCACGCGGTTCACAATGAAGTGGCTCGGCAGAAGCCGCACAATGGTTTGCAGCCCGTTCTCGCCGCGCTGCGCGCTAACCCACAGGCGACCCTGCGGCTCGTTCCCAAAGAAAACGCTCTGCTCGTTCTTGCTCACGCCTGCAAAGACCAGACTGCGCAGATGCACGCCGATGGTGTCGATTGAAGTGGGCTGCGACCACGCGCCCGGCTCGCCATCCCCGCGATCGGAAGACAGCGCGAAGCGCATCAGCGGCAAGAATGCCGCCGCCTTCTCGGTACGCTCACGCAGCTTGACGAGGTCCGCCTGCGTCGAGGCGTCGCCTTCGGCCCGCTCGTATCGTACCAGGGTCTCGTCTTTGGCGTACGGCATGAGGTGCGTTCCCGTGACGCGCCACGAGTACGAGCAAGCGGCGTCCGCCTCTAGCCGCAGCACCTCCGCCGTTCCGTACTGCCCAAACCACACAGTGCGCCCGGACGCGTTCACGAGGCGGTACTGCAGCGAGGCGCCGTCGTCGGCCTCGTGAGAAGGAGAGGCATCCTCCTGAGACGGCGCGGCCTCCTTGAGCAGGGTTTTGCTGCGACGCACAAGCTTCGCCATATCCTGCCCAAAGGCCATTACCGCGTAGTGCACGGCCGGCAGGGTCTGGCTGCTGAGATTCCAGCGCCAATGCTTGCAGTCGACCGAGACGCTCTCGAGGTGCTGCGCGAACTTGGCCTCGTGGACGATGCTGAGCTGGTGCGCGCGCACAAAGTGCAAAAGGGCCAGCTGGCCGAAGTCCTGCACGTGCAAGTCCAGGTCGGCGCTCGCGCGCACTTCGGCGGCGCGCGCCGCAAGGAATTGCGAAACGTGGACGCCAAAGTTGCGCGCCCGCAGCATGAGTAGCATCTCCTCGGCGCGTGAGTTGAGCGTCGCGCCGCGCAGGATCGAGATACGGAAGGACCGTGCAGACACGTCCAGGTCAAGCGACGGCCAGAACTCGAACGAGCAGCGGCTCTCTACGTGCAGCGAGCGCGCCAGCGCGGAGCACACAGCCAGGCGGTCGTCGATGGCCACTGTGCTGGTCTCCTCGTGCTCCGGCAGTTCCGCCGCACGCCAGCGCAGCAGCCAGTGGGTCGCAGCGCGATCAGACCGCACCCGCATGGGGAAGTCGCTTGGCGCCCGCGACACAGGTGGCCACGAGCCGTCCTCCCCACTTTCACCGCCCTCGGTGTCTGCGTTCTGGCGGTCCTGGCGGTCCTGAAAGTCCTGGCGGTCCTCGCGCAGCGTCGCGGCGTCTTCCTCCATGGAGCGCTCCACAAGACTGCTAAAGGCGTCAACAAACTCCTCAACAGCGGCGCGGCGCGGCGCCGCGAGCGCCTCCTCCTCGAGAGGCGCGTTGAAGCGTGCCACGAAGACGTAGCGCGCGTGGAGCGCGTCCCAGTAGCCGAGCTGACACTCCAGCACGCCCGCTTTGAGACTGGCCGCATGGATTGCGGCCTTGGCCACGCGTCGCGGGATGGGGGGCGGCTGCAGCAGGCTCACGGTTGTCAACATGCGCGGCTCGAAGTACCTCCACCGCAGCACGCCCCAGCCGGCCATCTCGGCGCCGGACATAGGCGCCGCGTCCTGCTTCCAAGCGCCGCCTGACATCAGCCCGCGCGCAGCCCGCGCCCTGCCGCCCAGCTTCCACGCGCGAGCGACGCCAATGACAGCGCCTGGCACGCCGACTGCGCCCAGCACAAGCTGGCCGGGCGCGGGCTGCGCGGGCTCCTGCGCGTCGCCCATCGCATAGATGCGCTTCAGGCCGTCCAGGTCGTTTTCGCGCGGGGCCACGGCAAGCTCGAAGAAAGAGCTCTCCTGCGCAAGCTGCGCCGCCCGCGCGGCAGTGGCTGCGACGCCGGCCGCAGCAGGCGGGAGAGGCAGCTTGCACGCCTCCGCGACGGCCATGGACGCGGCGAGCGACTCCTGCGAGACTGACGCACTCGCAGCGGTGGTCTCGATCGTAAGCGCAGTTCGCTGGGCGTGGCCCAGCAGGCTAAAGCCGGCGAAGCGCACGTCGGTCGGCGACAGCATGACCATATCCCGGGACGCCTGCGTCGATGCGGACAAGGTCGCGGCGATGACCACCACCTCGAAGTCGGTCCGCGCGCCGCGCGTGTCCTGCTGCACAAATACCTGGTCCGCGGCCACTGTAACGCAGGGCGCGCTCGGCGCGGCGCTCACGGCCGCGCGCGCCTGCAACGAGGAGAGTACCACCTTGAGGCTGGTCGACCTACGGGGTGAGCGCTGCGTCGCCTGCTCGGTCGCGAGCGCGTCATCGCGCGCCGCCAACAGCAGCTTGCGCGCGCGCCGGTACACGAGCCACCGGTGGCTGACGTCCTCGAGGGCGCGCGACGTCTGCGTGGGGTCGCTGTCTGCCAGAAGCACCTGCGCGATGCGCTGCACAAGGTCGCCGTCGACCTGAACACGCGCGCCGCGCAAAAATTCAAAAACGAGGGTCGCGGGGTGGGGCATCGTAACTGAGAGCGCCGCCGTGACGCCTTCGCAGGGCTCCGCAATGGCCGTGTGGCCTGTGCCGCGGACGCGCCAGTGTTGTACCTCCATACAAGCGTCCTTGCCGCCCAGGAAGCGAAGCTCCGAGGCCTCGGCGCTCACCAGCACGCGGCCGCCGCTCTCGCGAACGCAGACGCACACGGCTGGGAAGCGCGCAGACATGCTAGCCCCGGCTGCAAGGAGCGGGCCTGGCGCTGGGCGCCGAGGCGCCCTCCCGTGCCCTCCCGAGGGCCCTCGCCCGCGGTGCGCGCCGTGCACCGTTGAGTCCCCGCGCGGGACGAGCAATAGGTTTCGGAAGAGGGCGTCGCTGACGCGAAGGTGTGGGTCGAGCAGGAACGCAAGAAAGTCTGGGTCCGAGAGCTGCGAGCCAACCTGTGCCAGCGTGTGCAGCGCGTGAACCTGGTCGGCACCGGCCTCTACCTCGAGCGTGTCGCCGTCCACTTC
Source organism: Thraustochytrium sp. TN22 (assembly GCA_013306675.1). Taxonomy (NCBI): domain Eukaryota; class Bigyra; order Thraustochytrida; family Thraustochytriidae; genus Thraustochytrium; species Thraustochytrium sp. TN22. Next base: position 55,541 of record JABLUY010000197.1, on the reverse strand, counting down.
GACGTGACCAGACGGGCCGACGATGACACGGATCGAAGCAGGTTTGGCGAGGCCAGTCGACTCGCTGTGCAGCAGGCGCCGATACTGGTGCTCGAAGAACGCGTGCAGCGGGGTCCACCTGCCCTTGCTCGCGGCCTCGCCTTCGAGGTCTGACTCCGACAGCGCACTCGCTGCGTCCAGAACGCAGGTTGAGGCAGACACTGGTCCCAACGTGTACGAGGCGCCGACGCCGTCAGGTGTCTGGGATGCCCGGAAGGAGGCGCACTCCAACACGAGCGCGTGCGAGACGCGACGAATCGGGTCGAAGGTGGTCGACGTCGGCGTCAAGACCCGAAGTCGGCCGAGCTGCAGCTGCATCACCGGCCAGGTCCGGGCCGCTGTGTGGCCCGAAGCAGGCGCGGCCGCGCTGTCGTTGTCCCTCTCGTCGGCATCGTCGTCGGCCCCGGCATCGCCTTCGCTCAGCTTCCGCGCACCGCTCTTGGACTCGTCTGATGCTTCGCTGGCGGCAGGCGGACGCCCAACAACTCGCGTTGAGGCCGTCGGGAGCTCCACGAAGGAGCTCAGGTGCAGCAGCGCGGCCAGCAGGCCCGGGCGCACGACCATGTCAAGGTCCAGCGTCCCGCCCTCCACGACGAGCCGCCCGCCCGCCGGCTTGCTCACCGCACAGGACAACAGCGTGGGCTTGTTGGAAGCCTCCTCGTGCAGTGAGTGCGAGCATAACACGGGAACGACGTGGTCGAGGGCCTCAAAGAAGGCCGAATCCCCGGCTTGCGCCGGGCTCACAGCGAACCACCGCGTCAGCCGCCGCACAGCGGGAATGCTATCGCTCGTGCTTAGAGACACGCCGCAGGAGGTGGCGAGGGCAACCACGTCCCGGGGCGCAAGATATGCGATGCAGTAGGCCAGGGCGCGCGAAGGCAGCTGCAGGAGGCCGGTGGTTGGGGACGCCCGCGGGCTCGACATGTCGAGTGGCACGCTGCGCATGCGCTCGGTGGCGAAGGCGTCGCGCACCGAGAACCGCACGGCCAGCCCGGTAATATCCTGGCGCATGCTGAACTGCACGCTCTCCAGGGCAAAGTCCACGTGGTCAGCGATCTGGTACGGCGAGCCTGCGTGCAAGCCTGCGCCATGCGGGTTGGCCAGAGGGAAGAGGTCAACGCGGACACCCGCAACGTCGCCGTGCACGTTCACGTTGATGAGCGGCCAGTCCGTGGCGGCCGTCGCGATGGTCTCCACCGGCCGAGCCGGGCCGTTGCTGCCGTTCCTCTCGTGGCCCGCCACCGAAGCGCCGCGCGAGTGCCCATGGCCCTTGGTCTTGGCACCGACGCGAAAGATGGGCTTGTCGAGGGCCGTGCTGAGAGCGAGGAGCCGCTCCGGGTCGACATCGACCTGAATTTGGTCGCTGGACACCGAGAGCTTGAGCTCGACCGCTTCGCCGAGGGCACACGTGCAGGCGCCGCGAAAGTGGGTGTCGCGCAGGATCGTGCGCAGCCCGGTCTTGCCTCGGACGTGAACTGCGAGCGGGCCGGCCTGCCAGCGAAAGTCGTTGTGCTCGCGACCGTTCTGGAGCAGGTGGATGCCGGGCACCGTGAGAACCACTGCGCTCGAGACGTGTACGCGGCCTTGGCGCGTGTCCACGTGCAGGAAGACGCGTGTGCCCTGGATCCACGGCAGGAGGCTGCTGCTCCGGCGCGCGCGTGGCTCGGCAAGCGCGAAAGCGTCCGCCTCCTTCTGGACCGCCGCCGATGGTTCATGCATGAGCGAGATGAGTTGTTGGCCAGACGAGGAGGAGGAAGAAGGAGACGAAGAAGAAGAAGACGAAGAAGAAGAAGCGCCGCCGGATAGAGCCGCCATCTGCGACGAGGCCGCCGCGCGCGCCGGCGCCGAGGAGCCCCGGGCCTGGCCCACGTAGACCTTGAGAATGTCGGAGACGCCGTCACTGACCTGGAGGACCCAGCGGGACAGCGAGAGTGCGCTGACAGCATCCATGAGGCTGCCTCCGGCGGCAAAGCCGAGTCCGAGGCGCGCGTCGCTGGTGCGCTGCGACGCGTGGAACTTGGCTACGACGCTGCGCGAGAGGAACCGCGAAGTTGCCTTGACGCGCTGCAGTGCCGCCGTCACAAGGTGGCCCTCGCCGAAGGCGTGCGCTGCGAGCGCCGTCGCGGAGCGTTCCGGCGCGCGCACAGAGATGACAGTGCGCCCGGCGGACTGTAGATGCAGGGCGGCAAGGCTCATAGCGCCCGAGGCGAGGCCCTTGGCGAGGCCGTCCACACTGGCATCGGCGCGCAGCGTCTCAAGGTGCAGGGTGACGGCGGGAAGCTTGGAGGCATTCTGCTGTAAGAAAAGCGGGTCGACCGGCGAGGCTGCCGCCGCGGACACCGGGCGCAGCACGACGCCGACAATCTCCACGGCCTGGCACGCCTGCGTGAGGTTAGCCTGCGCCAAAAAGCGGGCAAAATCCAGCCTCACGCGAGCCTTGCGGCCGTTCTCCTTGGGGTCCACTGGCGCAACGAGCGTGAGCAGGGTGCGCGTCTGCACCAGTTGCAATAAGATGACGTCCGGCGGGTGCGGTGCGACGCCGCCCCCGTTCGCGGCCGCGCCGCCGTCCGGGGGTTGCCCCTGATGCAGAGGGTCCTGGTGCCTATCCTGCTGCTGCTTCTCTTGCTGCGCGGGTCTGTGCTCGAGCCTGGAGGGCCGCCTCGCGCAGGAGACAGTGGCCTGGCTAAAGTTTAACTGCACCGAGGACGTGGTGCGGTCCGTACGGCTGACCTCGGTGGCGCGGTGCGTGAGCTGGTCAAAGACGTGGGGCGGGAACAAGCTGGAGGGCGGCATTGGGGCGCCCTTGGCACTGGCGAAGGCGCCACGCTCGGCGCGGTGCAGATTCGAGCCGAATCGCAGCGTAACCTCGCGCACGACGCCGCCCAGGCTCGGGTGCGCCTCCTCGCGTGAAGCGCCGGCGGGCACGGCGGAGAGCGCGCCCACGAGGCGCGGCACCGTGACGAGTCCCTCTACAGGCCGCGAGAGCCGCTTGAGACGCTGTGCGCGCGCCACGCTGGTGTACTCTGCGGCAAGCTCCTTGAGCGCCGCGCCTGCCGTGCCCTTTTTGAACTCTGGCAGGCCGTGGCGCGTGCCGAGGTCGTCGGGCGAGGCGGCCGCGAGCCCAAAGAACTCGTAGACGCCCTCGACGGTGAGCAGGTCGAGACGGCACGAGACCGGGCCCACGGCGGCGTCCAGGTAGGTCGCCGTGGTGGGCGTGGCAAGCGCGGGCGAGTCAGCGTCCAGGGTCGCATTGCCGCTGTTCTGCGGCGCATTAAGCGTGCCGGCTGGCATGTGGCAGTGCACGCGCAGCGCCTTGTCGGAGCGGCGGTAGAGCGAGGCACCGACGCAGCACTCCTTGTCGCAGTGCGCAGGGTAAGTCTGCATTGCGTCCGGGTTTTGAAAGAAACTCCAACAGAACCACGGGTGGGGCATCGCATCGAGCAGCGCCGAGGGCTTGCCCAGGTCGGCGCCGTGTGCAGGCTCGTCCTCGCCCCAGAGCGCAATATCGTGGTGCGTCGAGGTCTCGGCCTCGTACCGGCTAATCCGGACGAGATCCACGTCGGCGTACAGGTCCACAAAGGCATGTGGGTGGTCCTCAATGAAGTCGTCCACCTTGCGCGCCTCCAGCGTCACGCCCTGGACGGAGAGCTTGAAGAGCTCTTCAGTGGTCGTGGGCGACTTGCGCTTGCGATCGCGATTCGAAAGCAGCGGCGAGCCGTCTGGTGCGTGGTCCAGGCGAACCTGCACCACGCCCATGTTGGCCACCGGCACCGACACCACGGCACCGTCATCGCCGCCCCCAGCCTCGCCAAGTCCGCCTCCGCCCGCGAAGCCTCCATGGGGCGCACCCGCGGCCCTCATCGGGCTGGCGCTCCCGGTCTTGTGCGTGCAGAGCGTAAAGGTGACGGCATCAATGCGAGCGCCGGCCACGACGATGAGGCGCTTGCGCTCGCGCGCAACCCGGAGCGCTTCGAAACGGGCTGCTTCGCGCCGTTTGGCGGTCTCAGCTGCGTCATAGAGCATCTCCACCTCGACATCGTCAAGCTCCTCGTCGACGTCGCCCACCAGCACGCCCCAGGCCCAGTTCCCCCAGCCTTGGCTGGACTGCTGCGATGCGGCGGAGCGCGCGCTGAGCGGCTCCTTGTCCGGCGCGGAGGCGCCCTCGGTCGATGCCTTGGCCGAGGCAGTCAGGCCAGCCTCGACCTCGGCGGCGACCTGCTCCGGAGTCTCTTCGACCCCGGCAAAGCGCTCGCTGTCACTACCTTCGCCGTTCGAGGCAGCGCTTGTCTCGTCGTCGCCGTTGTCGCCCTGCCCACTCGCGTCGGATTCCTCGTCGATGAGGGAGTCGTCGTCGCTCGGCAGTACCATGAGCTCCTCGAGCATGACAAACTGCTCATTGCTGATGGACACGTCCAGCCTGCGCACGTAAATATCGGCAATGGACACGATGGCCCAGTCCAGCGCCTGCGCGTCCGCGTCCTGCGAAGTGCGCGCCCTCCACGTTGTCGTGTCCGCGTCGCAAATGAGGGGCAGCAGGCAGGGCGCGCCGCGAAAGGGGTCGTATTGTGGGTCGGGCAAGTCAGGATCCTTGGCGTGGCGGTCGCGCTCCGCGGCCGCCCCTAGCTTGGTCATGCCCACGGCCTCGCTCGTGGACCTCCGCAAGAGCGAGGACCCGGGATCCTGACTTCGCGAGCGGGTGTGCGACCCGCTCTTGGCCGCATGCTGCAGCGAGGTTGCGGACGACGATGCCCGCATCCCGGCGTCGTCGCGGCCTGAGCTGTCCGAGGTGCCACGCCCGCCGGCGCCGTCCGGGTGGCTTTCGCCCGGGCCGGCGGCGGCGCGGGTGGCGAAGGGGTCGGTGCTGACGTAGGCGCGCACCGCAATGCTGGCGCGGCGCAACACGGGCAGCTCGATAGTGCCGCGGCCGCGGCCGCGGTGCGGGTACTTGGAGCCGCTGCCGGGCGCCACAAGATCCTCCGCGGAGGACTCAGACGTGCTGCGATGGCGGAGGCGGGACCGCGTTGGCGTGCCGTGGCCATGGCCGCCCGAGGTCAAGCCCCCGCCGGCGGCGCCGGCGCCGCTACCACTATGTCCACCGGCGCTGTGTTGGTGACCGAGGTTGAAGGAGCGGCGCGAGCCCTCACTCACCATGCGCTCTAGGTTCACGGTGAGGTCCTTGATGTCCACGCACTTGAAGATACTGCGCTGCAAGCCCTGGGGCTCCTGGAAGGAGACGCGCCAGCCCTGCTCCGGGTCAGCGGAGTGGAGCAGCAGCGAGCGAAAGGACGCGGCAAGCACCACATTGGCGTGTTCGTACTTGAGAACGAGGTCGTTGATTTCCACGGTCGCGTTTGCGAGGATCTTGCGAATTGCGTCGTGCAGCCAGCCGCCGCCTTCGGTCGGTGCGCCCGCAGCAGCGGCCGCGGCGGCGGCGGCGGCGGCGTCGCTCGCATCGCGCGGCGAGGTTTGGGTGGTGCCTGAAGAGGCGTCGGTCCGGCGCGGGGAGGCACGTGGGGCGGCAGGCCCTGTGCCGCCCGCGTCCTTGCCGTCTCGCGACACTTGCTTACCGTCTTTGCCTACAGAGGAGCTGTGGCGATGATACGCAAGCTGCAGGCGGCGAAACTGCGTCTCGGAGCGCGCCGTGAGGATGATCTCGATGGTGCTGACCTTGACGTGGATGGGCTGCGAGAGCAGCTTGGTCCAGTGAATCTGGATGCGCAGCTCTTTGATAAAGCCACGCGAGAACTCGAAGGTGAGGGGAATCTTGAGGCTCTCCTGCAGCACATCCAGGCGCAACTCCAAGTCGCGCAGGATGATGTCTCCGCCCACGCCGAGCGTCTCCACATTGATGTTTGAAATGTACTTGGACAGGCTCGAGCTCAGCGTCTGCGTCAAGTACCGCTTCAGCGGGCCCATCACATAGTCGCTCAGCATCTTGCCCGCGTGCGCAGGCCCGCCGCGCGCAAGAGGCAGCCCGCGCCGCCGAGCCGATGGCGCTGCGCCGCCGCAACGACGCCCCCCACGCGCCGCTGCCCCTCAGCGCCGTCGGGCGCGGAACAGACCCCGCCGCGCCGCGCCGCGCCGCGGCCCGCGCCGCGCCGCCGGCGCCCGCCGCCTCAGCCGCGCGCAAACGGACTTGCGCGCAGCGGCGGCGGAGCCGCCTGCGTGGCGCCGTGCCTGGCGGCAGCATCATCTTGGAGCCTCGACGCCGGGAGCCCCGTGCCCTCGTTCACGACCGACCCGGTGCTTTCCACCATGACCAACGGCGAGGCGGCCTTCAAGGGACGGGGACACTGCGACTAACATAGCTGGAGAGAGAGCGAGCGAGCGAGAAAGAAGCGGAAGCGAAAGAGAGAAAGAGAGACGCAGAGGGCGACCGAGAGGATGGCGCGCTGTCGGGTCGTCAGCCTGAACTCGAGCACCGAAACGTCGTTTCGATCTTTGCCGCTGCAGGTCTTCGTTCGCGAGCATTACAAGGACTCGCTCGCTACTCTCACGGTCGTCAAGCGCGCGGGCTGCGAGCTGCGATCTGGCTGCCCTGTTTCACCAAGCCTCACCTCCATGCAGCGCTTGGCAGTGACCACCTCAAGTGCGCCTGCAGATAATTTCAATGAAAACTTGGTCTGACCTTCATCAAACTCGCCACTCCATCTCTAGCTAGTTTTCACCCCGGCCTCTCTCGGTCGACACGGCACCGGCGCTCTCCTACGAGTCGCTGCAGTCGCTCATCCACAAGCTCGACCATTCGCCGAGCCCTCGTGCCGCCCAGTACGGGCGCTCCGGCCGACTGGGCTAGGCTGCCTCGCTTTCTTGCTCCCTCGGTGCTCAAGTTCGCTTGCTTTGCTTGCTTGAAAGCCTTCCAAGCTTGCTTGCTTGCATGATTGCTTGCTTGCTTGCGAGCAAGCTTGCTTGCTTGCTCGGAGAAAGCGGCCCATCGAGCGATAGGGCGGCAAGATCGATCATTGACCTCATCAGGCCGCATCGTCACTTCGACTAGGCATACATGCGCAGACCCGAACTACTCGCAGCCCGGCGGCGCGGGCGCGCGCGAGAGGCGGAGCGCGGCGCCGCGCTCGCGGGCGAGCGAGCGGCGCGGGCGCGCGTCGGCCGGCGAGCCCGGCCCCGGCGCGCGAGCGGGCCGGCGGCTGGCGAGGAAGCGCAGGCCGGCGTGAGGCGCTGACTCAGCGAGGGCCTGCGCCGACTCGTGTCGGCCGCGAGGCTCCCTAGCTAGCTAGGGCTACGCCGAGACCACCTCCTGGCTGCCGAGCTCGCCCGCACCGCGCAGCCAGAGCTGACTCGTCGATCGCCGTGCGAGCGAGCGAGCGAGCGAGCGAGCGAGCGCGGCAGTAGTAGGGATCGCCGTGCGCGTGCCAGGCGGCGACAACAAGATGGACTTCAACTGGGGCCTGCTCATCGGGACGCTCCTGGGGATGGCTCTCATGCACCTGCTGACGCGCTTGGTGGCGGCCAGGAGCGGCGGCGGCGGCGGCGGCAGCAGCGCCAAGGACGAGGCCGCGGCCTCTTCGTCATCGTCTTCGTCTTCATCGTCTACGTCTACGTCGTCGTCAGCGGCGGCGGCACAGCGGCCACTCGAGGTGGACACGGCAAGCAAGGGCAGCGGCACCGTGGCCTTGCCGCCCAGCGGGCGCAGCGCGCGGGCCGCAAGCGTGAAGCTGCGCAGCCCGTCTGTGACGAGCGTGGATGCGTGGGGCAGCGCGGCTGGCGGGACGTTGAGCAGGTCAGGCAGCAGGGGGGCGCTCAGCAGCGCTGCCCACGCAAACGCGCACGAAGGCAGCGCAGGCGGCACCTCGACTGGCGGGGACGAGGACTACGAAGAGGAGTCCGAGGGCCACCAGCCCAAACCCGTGGAACCGCCGCAGGAGTCCATGCCGGCAAACGCGCCGCGTTTTCCCTTTCTCAAGGTGCGCAACCTGCTCCCTGAGGGCGAGCCGGCGACCTTCCATCCCAACATGCGCGGGGGCGCGCAGGAGTTCCGGAATCCGCACGCGAACGGGCGTACAATCCTGGCGCTGCGCGTCAAGGGCCACGAAGACCCCGAATTCGACAAGTTCTTCGAGGGCAAGAGTCGGCGCTTCGAGCTGAAGTTCCAGATCACCTTTGCAAGCGCCCCGCGCGGTACCCTGTACCTGGGCGGCCAGGTCCCAGGCGACATGCAGCTAGGCGTCGTCACCAAGGGCCTGTGCAAGGGCATATTGTCCATCTTGCGAAAGATCTCGTCCGGCATGCACTACTCGTTCGGCAAGCACCTGGACAACGATGGTGATCACCGCGAACTGCCGCACATTGCATTCCCGGTCTTTATAGGCGCCTCGCAGCTCAAGGTGACGCGCGCCGGCGAGGACCTCCCCGACATTAACAAGGACGAGCAGCTGGAGACGCCTGCCGAGGCCAAGGCGCGCAAGAAGGCGCCGCAGCCGTCCATTCAGGCCGGCGACACCATCACCTTCTCCGTCTTTTCCATGTACCTGGATGTGGTCATGTGGAAGGTGACCAATCTCGGCGCGCTAGGCACCATGGACCTCAGTCTGTTCTGGGACACCATGCCGCTCTATCTAGTCCTCTACGATACCCCGCCGGAGGGGCCCAAGCACCACTTCGAAGACGAGAAGCACACTTTCTTTGGGCTCAGCATCGAGAACACATGGTACTCGCGTGAGAACAACGAGCCCGCCGTCTACTACCCAGAGGACCAACGCGGCACAACCGGTGCAAACGGCCAGGGCGGGCAGAACGGCCCGGCGCTGTCCGCCGATGGCCGGGAGGCGCGCCGTGACCGGCTTGCGCGCGTCAACAGCGTTGGTCTCTATGTAGCGCACGAGGAGGGCAGCGCGAGCGGAAGCATCGGCGCAGGCCCCGGCGAGGACGACTTCGAGGTGGAGGAGGATGGCGACCTGACGTCACGCGATAGTCAAGAAATGGAGATGGAGTCGCCCCGCGCGGCGGCCGCCGTCGCAGAGCGCAGTGGGGCCGGCCCGCTCACGACGCGCGAGCTCATCGTGTTGGCCTGGGTCGAGCACGCCGGCCACAAGCGCAAGGCGGTGTCCTTCGTGCTGGCGCGCAGCGATGGGAAGCTGCTCTTCTTGCAGCAGCGCGAGAATTTCGGCAAGCTTGACGGCCTCACTGCGCATTGCGAGGGCGACCTGAGCAAGAAGCCTCGCAAGGTATGGGAGTGGGAGACCCTGCGCGAGCAGCTGGACAAGGCGCTGGCCGCGGCGCCGGCCGCGCGCGTGCCGGAGGGCTGGACGCGGTCCAAGCACCGTCTGCTTGCGGCGCAGTCCCGGGAGCGCATGTACGTGAGCGTCCCTGCCAAGTACACGGATGGCTCGCGCTTCTCGGTGGTGTGCGAAACGCCGGTCCTGCGGCCACAGTGGGAGACCATGTGGCGCGAGGAGTGGGCCCTGCTCACGCGTGGTGCCACCTCGCGCGCCATCTACCTGCTGCTGTTCCCGTGCCACAGCAAGTCTCCGAGCGTCATGCTGTCCGCGACGCAGGTTCTCGACGTGCGCGAGGTGGACGCAACCGCTGCAGTACCATTTGCAGCGTACTACCCCGCTCTCGAGGTGCACACCAAGGGCCGCGTGCTGCTGCTGGGCTTCCCGTCCGCCGATCGCCGCGCTGCTTTCCGCGACGCGCTTGAGAGCGCGGTTCACAAGGAGAGCGCCAGCGCGGGCCACGGCGCCGCCGGCGTCGCCGGCGTCGGCGCGCACGCTGCATCTGCAGCGGACGACGGCGAGGTACTCTTGACGTCCAACTCCATCACGGACTCCATCAACCTGGAGGCGAACCGTTGGGGCCAGCAGAAGCGCGTGATCATCAACTGCCGCCGCCTGTACTTTAACAACGACTTCTCGCGCCGCCTCGCCGGGCCCGGGTTGGCCTCGGCCGATGGGGCGGACGCCACGAACGCCAGTGCAGGCAGCGGCAGCGGCAATGGCAACGGCGGCACGGGCTGCTTCCGTAGCGGAACGCAGACGGCCGGCTCGATGGACCCGGTGCGCGGCGCGGGCTGGTCGTCGCGTCGCTGGAGCGACGCCGGTCCACACGGCTTCGTCTCGGCGCGCCCGCACGGCCGGATGGCCTCACTCGAGTCGGCCGACGCGGCCGCCAGCGTGTACGAGCAGGACCTCATCGAGGCGCGGCGACAGCTCGAGGAGCGGTGGCCGCTCAAGCCCTGGGAGCTCAGCAGCATGCTTCTGCGCACCGCGCTCGCGCTCTCCGAGAGCACCACCGTGGACGAGGAGGTGCGCTTTTTCGACCAGGCTTCGCAGCTGCGCGAGCTCAACATCTATGGCTGGAGCCGCGTCATGACGCAGGAGGAGATTACCTGCTTCTGCCTCAACCTCTACCACGCCCTGCGCTTGCACGCTAAGTACCTCGTGGGCCAGCCTTCCTCGCTGCTGGGCTGGGCCTCCTTCGGCACACGCATGTCCTATGCGATCGGCGCCGGTCCCAGCGGCCAGGCCATGGTGCTCTCGCTCGCCGAGATCGAGCACTGTATCCTGCGCAAGCCAATGAGCCTGGCGCGCACCGTCGTCTCCACTACCTTCCCGTCGAGCCGCTTCACACGCCTGCTGGAGCTGCGTCGCGCCGAGCCGCGCCTCAACCTCGTCATTAATTATGGCACACGCTGCTCGTCCGCCAAGATCGTCGTGCTCCACTCGCCGTCGCAGCTGGACAAGCTGCTGGACCTAGCTGCCGCTGACTTCCTCAAGCAGCAGCTCAAGGTGGACCTCAACAAGCACATTATTGGTCTGCCCAAAATTGTGTTTTGGTACGGGAAGGACTTCGCCGTCAACCGCGGCATGCGCGACTACTCCACCAAGAACATCGGCCTCGAGGTTGTGGAGTACTGCGCGCAAGATCAGCGCCAGCTGGTCGATCGCGTGCTGCGCCATTCGGAGGCAACCTTTCGCGTTCGCCGTTTTCAGTGGAAGGCTCTCGAGCAGCAGACGGAGCTCGACGCCATCCAGTGAGGCCGCTATTGCCGAATTCAGCGTCTGCCAATGTAAGAAATTTACCTTCGTTCGTTCATGTGCAATTCTTCCCTCGCCGCCAGTCCAAACACGGGCGTCACCTTACTCGGCATCACCTCACTCATTCAAGTTCCTGCCCATGGGAGGACGACGAGGCGAGAGGCGCCGACGTGGTGGACGCAGCGGCCACTCCCGCCGCCGCGGACGCCGCCGCAGACACCGCAGAGGCAGCAGCCGACGCCGCGGGAGCCCCGCTCCCGTTGCCGCCGCCAACGCCAACGCCAACGCCGCCAACGCCGCCAACGCCAACGCCAACGCCAACGCCAAAGGCTCCACCGTGGTGGTCCTCCTCCGTGGCGTACGTGAGCATTGGCGCCGAGAGGCGTCGTGTGCCGGCCGCCCCCACCGGGGCTACTGCACGATACCCGGCCGCAGCTGAGTCCACCACCTCATCAGCAGAAACCCCGTCCTCGGCGCCGTCCTCGGCGCCGTCGTCTACGGTCTGGCGCTCCGCGAGGCACTTGGGCCAAGGGACCTTGCGGAGCGTGTGGAACGGGATGAAACAGCGCTTGCACAGCGGAACGTGGCAAACCGAGCACCACTTGCGAGTCCCACGCCCGATGCGATACTCGTGTGGGCGGCCCGTCTCGCACACGCGGCAGCACGCGGCGCAGCTCAAGCGGGCGACATCCTTGCCCTCGCGCGGCGGCGCGTGCACGTGAAAGTGCGGGAGGCTGCTGTCAAGCCGGGTGCGCGAGCCCTCCTCCGAGTTTGCCGTCCTGAGCCGATTGTACCTCGGACCCTCCACAGCAATGAGTCGCCGCTTGCGCGGCCTCGCGGGAGCACCGCCCCCCAATTCGTCCGTGGCAACACGAGGCGAAGCGAGCAGATCACCGCCTCCATCGACGACCCGCGTCGCGCGGGGCGCGGTGAATGTGGTCGGCGGCCTCGGAGGAGCCCCCGTGCTCTCTCCGCTGGCCGCGAGGCCCGCGCTGGACATTGCCATGCCATGGGGCGCGGCCGCTTCTGCGACGAGGCACTCATGCAGCGCAAAGACAAATGACCTGAAGGAGGTGGGCGATTGCAGCGCAGTACAAAGCGCGCCGTAGTCCTGTGCAACAGCCACCGCCTCCCACTGTGCGCTCAAGGAGTACACACGAAAAGCGTTGTACACGACCTGCTGCAGCGTGCAGACGAGAGCGCGCTCGACCTGAGGTCGGCCGGCACTGCACGCTGACGCAGCTCGCAGCGCGCGATGCGGTGGTTCGTGCAGCCCCATCCAGAGTTGCCACAGCGCCAGGGCGCGCGGTAGGAGCTGGGCGCGCGACCCCATGGCGCTTAGGCTCGTCTGGGCGTTCAGCGCTCGTGAGAGACCCAGATAGACTTCGGCCGTGCGATGGTCGCCGGCGCCGGCATACGACTCACCCCCCCTTGGCCCGAGGTGCGGCAAACGGGCATGCTCAAGCGCAATAGCCTTGAAGTGCTCCTGCGCCCAGGTCTCGAGCGCCAATGTGATCGACGCAAACTCTGGCGCCAGCGTGACCAGTGAAACACCCACGAGGTCCACGTTCGGTCCACGTATGTGTGCGACGAGAATGTTCCCGAGGCGAAGGACCTTGGCTCGATGCAGGGCGCGAGCGCGAGCGCGCGCACAAGGCATCACCGAGGCAAGATTCTCGCCCATGCAACGCTCAAAGACGAAGCCGCCGTCCGTCTGGTCGGTCGGGGCCATCTCCACGAGCACGGACATCATCGTGTCGTCGACGCGCATGTCTGCGACGAGCGACCGGCTCTGCACGAGAACCGAGCGCGCCACCGCGTCCTCGATGGAAACGGTGGCGCTCGCTCGGAAATCTGACGCTCCGAAGTGGGTCTGGGCCTCCTCGAGCCGCTGCGCAATGACGTCCAGATCAGCAGTCTCTTCCATAAGTTCCGAGGGACGTATCGGGAACCAACTGTGCATCGCGCAGCGGAGCACGTCCGTCACGGGCTTGGACGCCAGCACTTGGCGAGCCGTCGTGAGGTCCGGGTCCGCAGATCCCGTCGGAAAGAATTCGGAACGTATGTGGGCGGCTACATACTCGTCGATGCGAAAAAGACGCGCCAGACGCCAGCCGTCCACAGCGTCGGGAGACGGCACGCCGTTGCCAAGCAGGCTCCATTCGTGCAGGCTGCATGCGGGCGTGCCGCCCGTCTGCACAAGACCAGCTGCGCGTGGACCGTCGCCGCCAAAGGTGGTCTGCGCGCAGAGTGCACCATCAAGACCGAGGTTTGCATCAGCGTGGGCCACCGTCCAGCCGATCGTAGGAGAGCAAGTGTCCGGGACGAGCTCGGAGACAGGAAACGCGCGTTCAGGCACGGCGACGAGGCCCAAGGCGCCTTCTGGAAGGCGGTCAAGGGCCGCCCATGAGGTGGCGCCATCCGTCCCTTGGTCCATGAAGACTACCGCGGCAGGAAAGGCGTCGGCCTCTGGGAGCGGTGCAGGGAGCAGGTTGCGCGCGGCAGTCCAAAGACGGCCAGGCGTTGCGGGAGCTCGCTGCTCGGTCCAGACGATGAGGCCGGTAGATGCGTCGAGGCAGAGGTCGAGGGCGTGTGACCCAAAGTCGAGGCAGTCCAGGGAGAGGTAGCGTGGTACCTCGCTGCAAAGGCGAGCGCGCCAAGCGTCCTGGCAAGACGCGTCCAGGTGCCGCTGCAATGCGTCGGCTGCGCCGTCTTGCGAGGCCTGGAGCGCCTCGAGGGCGCTCTGCACGGTCGCCTGGCCCGCATCGCCCTCCAGATCCGCCTCGCGTATCTGCGCGAGCAGAAACGCGCGCAGGTACTTGCGAAGCGCCTCCTCGAGCCCACCTTGGCTGTCCGCGGGCGTCACCAGTTCCAGGTACGAAAGCAGGACCGAGAAGAGCTTCTCCGGAAGCACTGTCCGGAAAGCCTGCGCCGCGGTCATGCGCTGCAGGTCGCCGCGGCCGTGCGCCAGGCCTCGCGCCACGTGCCGCACCTCCTCCTTGACGCGCTCCAGGACCGCAGCCTCATCGTCGCAGCGCAGCGAGATGGACGGCGGGCCTTGGCGCGCCTCGGGCGCTGTCCAGCCCGGCAGCAGCGCCCTCGGCCCCTCCTCCTCGCCCGCGCGCTCGCCGCGCGCCGCGCGCCGCCGCAGGCCCGAGGCGCGCTCCTCGAGGCGCTGCAGCTCCGCGAGCTCGCTCCGCGCGCCGGCGAGCGCGCCGCCCCTGCGGCGCTGGCCGCCGCCCCGCATGCCGCCGCCCGCCGCGCGCCGCCCGCCGCGCGCGCGCGCGGCCGCGCGGGCCTGGCGCGCGAACCTGCTTTGCTCGCTTTCCAATTTGAATTTGACTTCGTCCTCGTGACTGCATGCGGGCCGCGGCGGCGGTCGTTAGGTTGGCCGGCGCAGCGCCGCGGTCCTGGCGCGGCGCGCCGTTGCGGGGCGCGCGGGCGCGCGCGCGCGCGCGCGGCAGAACCGCTCGCGCGCGCGCGCGCTCCGGGGGCGGCGATGCAGGGCCCGCGGCCGCGGCTGGCGGCGGGCGGCTCGCGGGCGGCGCTGCGGCGCGGCGCGCAGCTGCCGGCGCGCCAGCACGACGACGACCTCGAGCGCGAGCAGGAGGACGCGGAGGGCAGCGGGCTGGCGCTGGCGTCGCGCGCGGAGATGGAGCGGCTCGGCGAGGACGTGATGGTCTGGGACGAGCCGGAAACCATGGCGCCCGCGCGCGCCGAGGACCGCGTGCACGGGTTCCAGCAGGTCGACACGAGCCGGCGCTCGCGCCGGAGCGGGCAGCGCGCGGCGCGCGGCAAGCAGCGCACGAACCACCATAGCTTGGACGCGAGCAGGTCGAGCGGCAGGTCGAGTGGCAGGGCGCGCGCGTCGCGGCGCGCGCCGAGCTTCGCGCAGGACGTGCTGGCCGACGAGAGCATGCTGGCGACCCTCGCGGCGCCGTCGGCCGCGAAGGGCCGACGCGTGGCGGCCTCGGCCGGGGCGGCGCCGATGTCCATGACGGAGGCGCCGACCTTGAGCGTGTTCCAGGACGTCTGCTTCCCGCCGCTGCGCACGGTGCTCTGGGACCGCACGCCGCTCGGGGACGCCTGCGTACTGGGCGCCGAGGCGCACGTTCCGGTGCTGCGATTCCGGCGCGCCGCGCTGGCGTCTCTGTACAATGACCTGGCGGCCAAGACGGGCTACTTTGGGTCCATGGACGCGCGCAAGCTTCGCGAGCTGGACGTGCTGACGCAGGAGTTCCCGCTCAAGACCACGCCGACTCTCGCCGGCTATGCGGGAGGCAAGCCGGAGCCGCGTTTCATGGGCGGCGACTGGGTCGGTGGCGCATGGGCCGCCTCCGTGCAGAGCTTCTACGCATCGCCTAAGGCGCGCCGGGCGGGCCAGCTGCGTATCGCGTGCGCGTACAGGCGCGCGTCCGAGGAGGAGCTGGCCGTGGCTCACGAGGAGATGGTCTCGGGCGGCTACGGGAACGCCTTCGAGGTGCGCAGCGAGCGCGCGCTGGAAAGCGGCACAGACTTTGATCAGGATGAATACGCGCGCATCCTGCGCCGCGTGGTGAACAACTTCCGCGTGCGCGGCCCGGCGGACCCGATGCAATATCTGGACGGCTTTGCGGTCTGCAAGGCGCTCCCTGGGAATCGCCTCGTGCTGCGGACGGAGGTGGTGCTACCCGCCATCTCGCTCGCGTTCACGCCCATCACGCCCCTTTCGGTGCTCATGACGCCGCTGGCACGCCAGCTGGACGCCTGGGCTAGCGCTGGGGCTGCGGCCAACGCCGAGGTGGATCCGACGGACCCGACCGCCTGCGGCTTCATTACGCTCAATCAGACGCGCAAGGCTGTCTTCCTGCTCGAGGACGACCCCATGGCCTATGAGCTTCCTTTGGTGGGTATTTGGCTGCGCAGCTCCTCGCTGCCGGAGGCCGCGGGTGCCGGCGCCCAGGGCGCATCGGGCGGCCGCGCCGCCTTGCCACAGAGCTGGCAGGACTTTTTGAGCGAGCCCTTTCTGTGGTCCGCCTGCCTGAGGTACATCCATAACGAGCGCGTGAAGGAGAAGGTGGCGCCGGCCGGCGCGCCCACCACCTTCCTGGTCGTGCTTTACCCACCGGGTTGCCCGACGCCGCAGTTCGTGGAGTGCTCCTATGCCATGGGCCAGGACCGCGAGGCCCTCGCGCGCGTCGGTGTCAGCGCGCGGCCCTTCCTGCAGCTCGAAGCCGCGCTCGAGGTCGACGTGGGCATGCTGAACGCGCCGCAGTTCGCTCAGGGCGACGTTGTGGAGGCTCCCTTTTACCACGTCGAGGCCGTCTCGCGGCGCCAGGCTTTTCACCGTGCCTACGACGCGCTGGCACATGGGCACGGCGGCCGCTCGCAACCGCAGCTTCCAGGTGCGGAGAATGTCCGCGGCCATGTGAATCGCGGCGACAGCCGCCATGCGCTGAGCCAGAGCCGGCTCTCGGAGGCGTCCATTCCGCCGCCGCCGCCCCCGTTCCCTCCGCAGCATGCGGCCCGATCGCGGCGCGCCTCGGGCCACGACTCGCGCTCTCGGCTCTCGCACCCTCCCTCCCCTCCGCCGCCGCCGCCGCCGCCGCTGCCGCCATACCACGCTGCGGGCGGGCCGGAGGTGACGCGCGGCGCTGCTGCGGACGACACGATGGAGTACGGCGAGATTGACTCCATGTACTTTCGGCTCGAAGAAACTCCGGCGCCGTACGATGAGAGCGGAGACCGGAACGAGCGCAACGAGGATGGGGCCGAAGACGAGGACGAGGACGACTACGGGGACGATGGCGACCTTGGGCTCACGCGGGGCGACCACGACGACTTTGGCTTCCGCGAAAGCGATCCGCCCGCCCAGCACACGATGCTCTCCACCATCTATGGTGGCGGTGGCGGAGGGCGACGAGGCGGGGCCGAGAGTCGTCTCAGCGAAAGTCTCGGCTTCTCGCGGTCGCCGCTCCGGCACATGCGTAGTCGTAGTGGCAGTGGAAGCCGGCAAAGGGATGTGGGCGGGTCGCGCGGCGCACACCGCAGCGGCCGGCACCGGCGGCCTCGCGGTCCATCCGAGACGACCTCTTTTCTGGCCTCGTCGTTCGAAGCGTCTGCCCTGGGCCCCGCGAACCACTCGATGGCGTCTTCTCGCGCCTCCTCGGCGCGCCACGGCCACGGCCGGAGCCACAAGTACTACAACATGCTGTCCGTGCAGCAGCAGCAGATCTCGCTCATGCAGCAGCAGATCTTGGGCCTGCAAAAGCTCATGGAGGAGCAGATGAGAATCAACTCGCTGACGCGCGCACAGACCATGGCACTCGAGTCCGCCAATGCCTCTGCATCTGTTGGTGCTGCTGGTGCTGCTGGTGCTGCTGGTGCTGCTGCGCCAATTGCACCCGCGCCTGCTCTTGCGCCGCCGACGCGGCCGACCTCGTCGTCGTCGTCGTCGTCGGCGGCGGCGGCGGCGGCGGCGACGACGACGACGATGGCGGCGAACACGCCGCCGCCACCGGACGAGGCGCCCACGGCCGTGTACCTGGCCGGTCTGCAGCAGTACGACGAGGAGGACGAGGAGGCCGAGGGTGTTGAGGCCAAGGGAGATATTGCGGATCAGCAGGTCAGTGCTACGGAGGAGGTGGCTCCGGCTGAGGTCACTTCAGCCGCCGCGAGGGTCGCCGAGCCTACCCCCGCCTCGGCCACGGACAGCCCGCGTGGGAGCGGGCTGGGCCCGGCCACGACTGCAGCCGCGGTTGCAAGCCTGGCACGCAAACCCGCGGAAGCTGGATCACGCGGTCCCGTCGCTGCTCCACCCGTGGTCTCCACGGTGTCCTCATCCGGCCTCGATACCATGCTGCACCTGCCCTCGTCTTTGAGCGGAACGGGCTCTTCGGAACCGCCAAGCATCATTCGCGAGGACGACGAGGAAGACGCGCCCACGGATGACGCAGTGTCCGGGGCCCAAGGGGCTGCCGAGCAGCAGCGCGGCGCGTATTCGTCGCAGGAGGCAGACCCGAGCTCCATCTCAAACATCTACGCGGAGATGGACACAGAGTTTGGCATTCCACAGATTCGCGAGGTGCGATTCTCCGCGTCAACCTCCTCCCGGGCGCGGCAGAACATATCGCGGTCTGGACTCAGCACGGGCGCAGACGAGGACGACGACGAGGAGGAGCATGCAGATGAAGCGGAGGACGACTGGCTCGCAGCAGTAGAGGCCAAGTACTTGAAGCAAGCGCGCGGCGAGCAGTACCATGCGCGATAAGACACGAAGAAAGACGTTTTATATCCCATCCCACTCCAGCGCACGGCAGCACCACCCTGTGCGTGGCCGCTCCAGCATTATTCTTGATGAATGAAAAAAAAAACAAAGAACGAAGAAATTAGGTTGTCCTCAGAGCTCGTCCTTGTATACTACCTTGGAGGGCTTACGATTACGGCGCTGGTGCTCGTGTACGTAACGCTCGGTCTCATGGTCGGGTGGGAACTCGCCCTGGCCGGGAATGGCTGGGTCGGCGCTCCAATAGGTCCGCAGCGCGGCGTAGGCCGGCTTGCCCACAAAGCCGACACCAAAGACAAAGCCGGCGATCTCGTAAAACGCTCCGCCGGCGGCGACCTCGAGGTCGAGGCTGCCGGCGCGCGCGTCGGCGAGCACGGCTTTGATACATTCGAGCACCTCGCGCGGCTGCTGGTCACCGCAGGGCACGAGCGCGAGCAGCACGTCGGCATTGACGAGGCCCTGCGCGGACTTGGCCGCGACTGCGTACCGGTCCTCGGTGGCGCCGGGCGGGATGGTATGATTACGGTAGCAGAGCGAGATCATGAGGGCCTCGTGGCGGTCGCCAACGCCGAGGTCGCCCTCGATGCCGCCGTCGTAGACGGGCACCAACGAGGCCATGATAATGAGAGGCGCGCGGGCCCTGCTTGCCTCGGGCTGCACGTACGTGAGGACGGAGCGCCAAGTCGTGAGGGCGTGCTTGAACATGGAGGCCTCCGCGTCGACGATGCCCATCTGCTTGACCATGAGGCCGAAACGCTCGTAGTCGAGATCGCCACGGTGCGCCGCGAGGTCGGCCTCCTCCTCGGCGCCGAGGTCCTCACAGTGCTCGGCCAGCGCATCCAGGTGCTCTTCGTGGTGGCCGTGCGCGAGGTCCTGCTTGAAGCGCGGGCCCAGGACGATGCGCGCGACCTGCAGGCAGACTTGGAGCGGCAAGCGCGCGTGCAACGAGTCGAGGTGCTGCCGCACATGGCGCAGCGAGCCGCTGAGGTCACCGGCCACAGCGAAGGGGTCGAGCTGCTGCAGGACTTCGTCTTGCCCAAAGTCGAAGTCGTGCAAAAGGCGCCAGTGCTTGGACGAGTGCACGATGTCGAAGACGTCCCAAACCACGGCGCCATGCTCCACGAGGCTGAGCGTGGCGCGGCCCCAGCCGCCAAAGGAGGAAGGCGTGCTCTGCCACGGGCGACGCGCGCGGTCCGAGGCGTGCTGCGTGGCCCACCAGTCCACGATGGCGTCGGCCTGCGGCCGCCAGCCGGCGTATGTGAAGAGCAGTGGCCGCAGCCGGCTATGCTTTTGCTTGCGCAGGTCCGCGGCTACCTTGGTGAGCTCTAGCAGCGCCGTGCGTGAGTGAGCGGCATCTGCGAAGGCGCGCGACTCCCACAGCACCAGGTACCGCCCGTGGTCGTTGTCCGCGAACAGGTGCAAGACCTCGTCCAGCGCTACGGGCACCAGCACGCCGCATCGCTGCTCGCAGTGCCACATGGCCTCCACTTGAGCGGTGTCGTGCAGCAGGCCGTCGTCCTCGTCTTGGTCGTCCTCGTCCTCGCCCAAAAAGCCTGCATCTTCTTGCGCGCCTGCTGCTCCTGCTGCTGCTCCTGCTGCTGTTGCCTGCTTCGTGCCAGGGTTCAGGCAGCTGCGAAAGCACTCCGTGCCGAGGCGCTCTTCGCGCACGAAGAAGACCTCGTCGGCGTGGTCGCCGCGATCCTCCGCCGGCCAGTCCAGCAGTGCCGCATCCCGCTCGCGCGCGAAGACACCGGCGCGAGCGGGCGGCGCCGCCAGCGCCAGCAAGCCCGTGCTCGCCACGCTCATGGCCATGGCCAGCCGCACTTGCAGTCGCGGGCGCCGCATCCTGCGCGCAGCCGAGCAAGCCACAGGCCAGGCCAGGCCAAGCCAAGCCAAGTGAACGAAGCAAGCGAGCACGCGCCGCTGCGCGGCCGCTGCTGCTCCGCTGCCGCGGTCGTCGACCGACCTTCGTCGGCCGCGAGACGGTTTGGCTGGCCCAAGCTGCTGCGACAGTAGCCTCTACTAGCTAGCTAGAGACCAAGCGTCAGGCGAGGGTCATCGTACCCGTGCTGCCCCGTGCTACTGCGGCCACTACGCCGACGCGGCAGGCTGTCTTGCATGAGGGAGCAGCCGAGGCTCGCTGACGCCGATGGTCTCCTCGAGAACCACATCTTGTTCTCTTCGATGCGCTTCGATTCTCTCCAAGATTGGAAACGTTTGCCGTCCTTCCTCTTGGCGAGCCGCCATCATCTCCAGCCAAAAAGTATGCCCTAGCGAGCTAGCTAGCTAGAGTAGAGAAAAGCTCCTGGGCGAGGTGACGCGCTCTCCACGACGCATGCCCCCAATGACGCGTGCTTGCATGCAGCCCCTCCTCCGCGCTGCCGTCCCTCCGTGCATCGCTCGCTACCCGCACCCTGCATTTATAACGACTCGGACGCAGCCGGGCTCAAGGCTTCTCCGCCCTCCGTCAAGCCCGGCCATGCCACCCGCCAGCCACCCGAGACCCACCGAGGCGATCTCCAAAGGTTTCTATCTATCTTATCTACGTGGTCACCGCACGTGGCCGCCGCACACCCCTCAACGGACACGGGCGCCCCCCCCCAGCCGCGCCGCGCAGCCGAGGATGGCGCCTGCTTGCAGCCCGCCGGGCCGGGTTCCTCAACGCCTCCTTAGCATGCGCGGAACGCGGCGGCGGAACGCGGCGCGGCGCGGCTGGGGGGGCGGCGGCCGCGGCGCCCCTTCCGCGCCGCTGCAGACCGCGAGCGCCGCGAGCTTCTTGCGTGCGCGCGGGGGCGCGCGGGGCGCGGCGGCGGCGGGCGAGGGCGGGCGGCGCGGGCGCGGACGCACCCCGGCCGCACCTGCGGCGCGCGGCGGCGGCGGCGGCGGCGGCGGGCGGCGCGGCCGGCGGCGGCGGCGGCGCGCGCTTGTTTCGCGCGCTCGCTCCTCCTTCTCCCTCGCCTCGCCTCGCCTCGCCTCGCGTCGCGCTCTCCGGCGGCCGGCCGGCCTCTCGCCCGCGCCCGCTCGCTGGCGCGCGCGCTCTCGCGGCGCGGCGCGGCGCGCCGCCCCGCCTCGCTCCGACCGGCGCGGGCCGGCGCCGCGCGACCCGGTCGCGGCGGCGGAGGCGAGGAGCGGGTCGCGGTGGTACGACTCGCGTGCCTGCCTGCCTGCCTGCCTGCCTGAGGCGCCCGTCTGTGGCTGCGTGGGTCGGCTGCGCGGCGCGGCGGCGTGAGGCGGGCGAGCGCGGGCGCGAAGGGGCGGCGGCCGGAAGGGCGGCAGCATGGCGAGCACGACGCGCGTGCTGGAGGTGGACGCGATCATCGCGAAGCTGCTGTCGGTGCGCAAGGCCAAGCCCGGAACGCAGGTGGACCTGGCGCAGGATGACATCGTGGCCATCCTGGCCAAGGCGCGCGAGGTTCTGCTGAACCAGCGCATGCTGCTGGAGATCCGCGGGCCCATCAATATTTGCGGCGACATCCACGGCCAGTACTACGATCTCCTGCGGCTCTTCGAGATGGGGGGGTTCCCGCCGATGGCCAACTACCTGTTCCTGGGCGACTACGTGGACCGCGCCTCGCAGAGCATCGAGACCATTTGCCTGCTGCTCTGCTACAAGATCAAGTACCCGGAGAATTTTTTCCTCTTGCGCGGCAACCACGAGAGCAGCTCGATCAATCGGTACGTTCTGCCCGCGCGCGGAGAACGCGAATGGCGACGACAGAGAGAGATAGAGAGGGGAGAAAGAGCGAGAGAGAAGGGAAAGATACGAGACGAGCCGAGCCGAGATGAGAGAGAGAGAGATGGGAAAGATGCGAGACGAGAGACAGCCTACTAACTATGACTACGCGCGTGCGTTCCCTTCCGGCTCCTCCGCTGCCTCCTACGACACAGCATCTACGGTTTTTATGATGAGTGTAAGCGGCGCTACTCGATCAAGCTTTGGCGCACGTTTGGAGACGTCTTCAACTGCTTGCCAGTAGCGAGCCTCGTGGAGGACAAGATCCTCTGCATGCACGGTGGCTTGTCAAACGAGCTCATCGACCTTCACCAGATCAACCTAATTGCGCGACCCTGCAATGTCCCGGACGAAGGCCTCCTTTGCGATCTGCTCTGGGCGGACCCGGACCGCGACCTGGTCGGCTGGGCGCACTCGGACCGCGGCGTCTCGTACACCTTCGGCGCGGACGTCATCTGCGACTTCCTCGCCAAGCATGACCTCGACCTCATCTGCCGCGCGCACCAGGTCGTCGAGGATGGCTACGAGTTTCAGGCTGACCGCAAGCTCGTCACCATCTTCTCCGCCCCCAACTACTGCGGCGAGTTCGAGAACGCCGGCGGCATGATGAGCGTCTCCCAGGACCTCATGTGCTCGTTCTCTGTCCTCAAGCCTGCCAGCTCCAAGGGCGTCGTCAAGCGCAAGTAGGACCGAGGACGCGCACGTTTCGTTTCCTCTGACATGAGAGCAACTTATTCTCTTCTGTACCTCCATCTTATCCCGTTTTTTTTTCATTGAGTCCCGGCGGGCTGGCGCCCTCAGCTTGCAAGTCTTCTTGCTCGTTCCACCGTGGTGCGAGCCATCGTATTTTCCCCATTTCTCGCGCAGGCACTTGCCTCACGGACCTTTTCCTCTTTCCAGAACTTGAAACGCGGGGGGAGATCGGGGAGATCACTGCGAAGCCGAAGTGGGGACATACAAGGGAAACCTGCTTTCCATACCACACTCCTCACTGCAACGCGGCACGAAAGGCATGCTTACATCTGGCTGGCCGCTGGCGCTCCTCCTGCCTGACTCTCCGGATTTCCGCGCCAAACTTGCGCTCAAGCGTCTGCCAGGACCAGTTCTCGTTCGCACCGACGAGACCTAGCTCGCCGTGCTGTTCGGTCGATGCGCTGTGGCCGCCGCCGCGTGGAGTCAGTGATTGTGAGGCAGTCGTCATTCGTCCCTTGCTTGCCTGCAAGTGCGGTCACCTGGCAGATCGCCCCTGCTTGCTTGGCTGCGCGCCGCGCCTAGACCTACAGCCCGCGCGCCTGCGGCGGTACTCGCGCTCCTGCGGCGACGGCGACGGCGACGGCGGCGTCGGCGGCGGTGGCGGCAGCGGCTGCAGCGGCAGCAGCAGCAGCAGCAGCAGCAGCAGCAGCAGCGGGAGGAACACGAGGCAACCGCAGCAGGAGCTCGCCCGGGAGTCCAAGGCCCAGCCAGAGCTCCGCACCATGCTGGGCGGCGTGCAGGATGGCGAGGAGTGGCAGTCGTTCGAGGCGGCGGTGCGCCAGTACAAGTACACGAGCCCGACGCTGTCGCTGCTGGAGCGACTGTACCTGGACAAGTTCTGGAACTCTGTGGTGCACCTGTACCCAATGTGGCTGGCGCCCAATGTGATCACGCTCATGGGATACGCGTGTGTGTGGGCGGCCTATGCCATGACGATTCACTCGTCGCCGCGGCTTGAGGGCGAGCTGGAGAACTGGCAGTACGTGGCGTCCGGCGTGCTGTACTTTCTGTACCAGACGCTCGATGGCTCTGACGGTAAGCAGGCGCGCCGCACGGGCGCCGGATCCGCGCTCGGCGAGCTCATGGACCACGGCGTAGACGCTGTGGTCACGGCGCTTCTCTGCCTGCTCACCTCGGACGTCTTTGCCTTCGGCATCACCTCGCCCTGGGCCTGGGTCTTCGTGCTTGTCGCGCAGACCAACTTCTTCCTGAGCAACATGACGCTCGTGCACTCGGGCCGCCAGATGTTTTTCGACCTCGACGTGATGGAGGTGCAGACCGTCATGATCATCACGCTCATCGTGGCCGGCCTTCTCGGGCCCGAGACCCTCTCCTCGCTCAGCGTGCCCATCCCCGACTTCGCGCGCGCAATCTACCTCGACTTTGGCGGCCTCGTGCCCAAGGATCAGGCCATCGACCTCTCCGGCGGACGCCTCAGCATGCGCAATCTCGTGCTGCTCGGCGGTCTCAGCGGCTGCGCCGTCAACTACCCGCAGTACATCTTCGCCTCGCTCAAGCCCTACGTGTGGCTCAAGCCGGAGGATCGCCCCAAGCACGTCCAGGAGGGCGTCACCGGCTCCGGTCTCTCTGCGCTCATCTTCCACCTCGTGCTCATTCACGCCTACTGTGCGATCGCACTGGCCAGCGTTCTCCTCGGCAGTCGTCTCGAGGACCCCGTTCGCGCCGCCTCCGCCATGCGCGCGCTGGCCCTCATCCTCAGCTTCGGCTTCGCCGACCTCATGGACCGTGTCCTACTCATGCGCGTCGGCCGCCGCCCATTGCCCTGGGTCCCGCTCGGCTTTCTTCCGCTCGCCGAGTTCCTCGCCGGCCTCCTCCTGCTCGAGCCTAGGGACTCCAGCTCCATGCACTGGTGGTGGGTGCTCGCCGTGGTCAGCTTCCTGCTTCACCACACCTACTTTATCAACTCCGTGCGCAGCCTTGCCAAGGTCCTCAACATCCATCCGCTCAAGATCAGGCCCAAGGCCAAGGCCAACTGATTGCTGGGTCTCCAGTAGCTAACCACAACAGCATTGCAGTGACGTAGTAAGAATCAACGAAAAAGGAAACCAACTTCCACTTTAAGGACTTCAAAAACTCTGGCCTTTGAACATGCGCCAGCTCGTGCCTCTTTTTGCGGAGACATGGCCGGGCGCCGTCGAAAACCCGGCCCGCTCCGTCTGGATGTTGCCCGCCTCCCATCGCGCGCCCAAAGAAGCCTCCCGACTTGCGAGTGTCCGCATTCGATCGATGCCCTGGCACTGCAGCCAGCACGTTGCCTTTGCCGCCACCGTGATTGATGGTGATAGCCTGCCCCACAGCGCGGATCGTGACTGCAGGCGACTGCAGGCGACTGACTCGCACTACTGCCACTACTGCACGCCTGCACGTGCGCGCGTACGTACGTAGGAACAAAACCGAGCCAGAGGGTGTGCGCCACGTTTTTCCACTGGCACGGCCATGCACGGCAATCAAGCTCGCAGCCGCGGCGTCTCCGGCCGCGCGCACGTGGCCGAGCCGCGCGGAGAGGCTTCGCGCGCGCGACGCGGCCGCCGCCGCTCGCTGCGTGAGAACCGTGGCCGCGCTTGCAGCGGCTTGGCGGCGAACCGCGGCGGCATGGCGGCGAACCGCCACCCGTTGGCGCCAGCAATACCATCGGCGCCAACCAAGGACCCCTTTCTCGTGGAGCGGCGCAGCAAGCGAGTGCAAAAGCACAAGCTGCAGGCGGCTCAAGACCCGGTCTGGGCCCGCGAGCCCCCCAAGACCATCAGGCTGCCGCAGGTGGACCTCGCCGCGCTGTCCAGGGAGGCGGGCGCCACGCTTGCTCGCAGGCGCCAGGAAGCCTCGCTCGACGCCTTCGTGGCCGCGGCGCGCGCGCAGCGTGTCAAGAGCAAGCGCGAAGCGGCGCTCGGCTTCGCGCTCGCGAAGAACTCTGTCGCAAACCCAGCTGCTACGCAAAGGCGTAGGCCACGGCCGCAACCTGCTCCACTCGCGCATCGCACGAGACTCGTGCCGCCTCCGGTGCCCAACCATGTGCACTTGCTCACGGCAACGGAGGCCGCGCGAGTGGCTGAGACGCCGCGCGCCAGGCTCCACGCCTGCGCTAAGGTGCTCGACTTCGCGCTGAACGCGAATGCCAAGGACGACGCAGTTTATGTGCCTGACTTATTGCGTCTGCTCCTGGATCTCGTCGAGGTGGGCCAGGTCTGCGAGCGGCGCGACGCCCTCTTCCGCTGGCCACGCGCGCTTTGCAGGCAGCTCGCGGTGCAGGCGGTGCACGCACTCTGTCAGGGCCCGGCCGACGGCTTCGTGCGCCGTGAGACGGTGCGCGCCGGTGCGCTCCTGTCGGTCTGCGTCGCCGCGACGCAGGCAACGCCGGGCCCACTCATTTTCCAAACGCGCTATGAGCGCATCGACGCAGAAACGCGCGGCCTCGCGGCCATCCTGCTCAAGGCCGCGTCCCAAGAGGAGCTTGTACGCACCCTGGCCATGCGCAAGGAGCGCTTCTCCCAAGAGGCTCGCGCTCTTCTGCGTGAGGAGGTGGAGCGCCGCAGCTCGCTAACTCGCGTGCGCATGCACCAGCGCGAGGTCGCTGAAACCTGTGAGCGCGTGAGCCAGGATACTCGCCGCGGCCTCGAAGAGCGTCTCTTCGCGCTGCGCCTCGAAGCGTCTGCCCGCGCCCGCGCTCGACTCGCGCGCATGCCACACCCTGGTGCGCCGCTCAAGGTTCACGTTCACCTCGCCGAAGAGGAGCCTCCGGATCTTGAAGAGGAGGCCGCCGCCGTCGCTAGACTCGCGGCCGTGGACGCTGCCAAGGCGCAGGAGCTCCAGGCCAAGCTCGACCGCGAGCGCGAAGCACGCGAGCGTGAGGAGCGCCGTATTCGGGCCGAGGTCTCGGCCACTCTGGAGGGAGTCATTTTTGCGGTCGAGGCGCGCGGTTACGCGGCGCAGGTCCTCCAAGAGAGCATTCTCGAGGCCGGCGTCTTGGTCTCCATCGACCGCATCGAGTTTCTGCGCGAGGAGGAGGCCAAGCGCAGCCACGAAGAGCGCACAATGCTTAGCGAAGACGCGGCTGCAGCGGCGCTTCGTCGCAAGCTGCTTGAGGCACTCTCTCTTGAGCGTCAGGGCATGCTTGACGAAGACAAGGACGGCGTGCGTCGGGCCATCAAACGCATGCCCAAGGACGCGCGGCGCGCATATCTCCTGCAGGAAGAGGAGTATCTGCGTCGATGCGAGAACCGCGATGGTTTGCGAGAGGAGCGCCGCGCCACGGCAGAGCGCGACCGCATGGCCCTCGAGGACCAGCTCGCTTTGCTCTTGCGCAAGCGAGAGCTCTATGCCGTAAACTACGCGCGCTTCAAAGAGGACCGCGCCATGGGCCGTTTGCCAGAGCCCAGCGCAGCAGCAGATACTTGGGCTGTGAACCAGCAAGAGTGGTACGATGAAACTCAGGCATACACCACTGAACACACAAGTTACTACGAGAATCTGCAGGAGCAGGAGCAGCAGCAGCAGCATCAGCAGGAGGAGGAGGAGCACAATGCCTACGATGAAGAGCAGCTTGAGCTGCAGCACCATGCCTATCATGCTGATCAGCAGCAGGACTACTACGTCTACGATGATCAACAACAGCAACACCAGGTGTACGATGATCATGAGTATCAGGCCTACGCCAGTGGCTACGAGCAGCAGGAAGGCGAATATGCCAGCTACGATTACGAAACGGGCGAGCTACTGCAGCAAGACTACGTGCAATACGTTCAGCCGGGAGCGCCACAAGACGCAACATGGCACAGCGACCAGACACAGGAGTGGACCACACAAGACTGGTACAACGGGCAGGCAGATGCGCACAACGGTGCCGAAGACGAAGCGTACGCGTATATGACCCAGGATCAGACCCAAGGCTACACCACCGGATCTTGGGACGATACTGCTGCTGCTCACCCTTATGGCGAGGGCGCTCTACAGTATGGAGGCGAGCAAGCTGCGGAGTGGCAACAGGCTGAAGGTTATGGTGAGGACCAGCAATGGTACCATCAGACGTCGCAAGGTCTGGAAACCGAGTGGTACGGTGAACATGGGCAGGCTCAAGACACAGCTTGGTACGGTGACCAGCAAGTGCAAGAAGCAGCTTGGTATGACGAGACGACTCAGCAGGGAGCCAACGACTATGCGACTGAGCAGCAGGTTCAGCAAGCAGACGACTACTATGTTGCCGAGACGCAGAATGTCCAGACGCAACATGCCGAGGCACAATATGGCGAGGCGCAGTCGCCAGAGTGGGCTGCCTACAACGATAATGTGCAGCAACAAGACGAGCAGTACGCGGGCTGGATTTGGGACGAAGAGCAGCAGACCTGGGTACCGTCTGCATGAAGAGCAGCAGGCATGTATGGGGCGTTGCCGTCTACGTAGTAGACACAATATGTAAAAAAAAAGACGTTCTTAGTCATACATTGCACGCGTTTCACGGTGCCTGGAGCTGATCAAAGAGCGCCTTCTGCTCGGCTTGCAGCTGACGCAGACGCTGATCTGCCGCGCCTGAGGCGGAGCTCGTGGTGGACGGCGGCGAAGCGCGAACGGGCGAGGTGAGCGGACGTCCAGACCCGGAGCGCTCCATCACAGAGTCATACTCGTGCAGCAGACGCTTGACCTCGCGCTCGGCACGCGACATGGAGGATGAGCGCGTCTGAAGTTGATTGATGGTGCGGCGCGCGGAGCGCAGCTCCTTGTTGAGCTGCGACTTGGACATGGTGGCCTCGTTCTCCAGGTGGTCGAGGTAGTCCTCCAGGTTGGCCTTCGCGTCGGTGAGGGCGCGCGCCTCCTGGCGCAGGTCCTGCGCCGCCTCCGTTGCCTTGCGGCAGGTGGAGCGCTGCTGTTCGAAGGCAGCGGCCCAACGCAGGAGGACCGCGACGGAGTCTGCCGCCGCACAGAGCACGCCCATCGCGGCGTCCAAATAGTTCTCGTCCGGGACCGAGGCGGCCTCGTAGGGCGCACGCGGCGCACGGCTCGCCTGCAAAAGGCCGACAACCTGGTCATCCTGGTCAAAGACAGGCACGCAGAGGAAAGCGAGACCGTGGCCAACCGCTTCCCCGGGCCCGGCAGCGGCGCCGGGACTCCCAGGGATGGAGAGACCGGAGGCACCAAGGCCGCCACCGCCGCCGCCGCTGATCGGGCTGGAAGGCATGAGCATAGGGCGCACGCGGAGGTGAGGGGTGTCAATGTCCGGGTTGTAGCGCGGGTCCGTCGTGGCGTCCTCTACCGCCACGGACTGCTGCAGACGAAGAGTATAGGCGGTGAGACTTGTGCCGGCCGGAAAGGAGCGCGACACGACGCCGGACGGATCGTACTGCACGAGACTGCCGTCCTCCGACGCGACCCCGAAGGCCTGGAGTGCGTCCGATGCAAAGAGATGGCGCGAGGCGTTGGCCATGGCTTGCATGACAGCACCCCACACCAGCGCACAAGCGCCAGCGCCCGATGCGCGCTCCTGGCGCAGCTGCAGGTGCGGAGAGGGCGGCCTGTTGCGGGCGCCATCCGCCGAAAGCGCGGTGAGCGAGGGAAAGAGGACCGCGTTGCAGACGATCTGCACGATGCCGCTTTGGATAGCGGCAACAAGCCCGTGGCGCTCCTGCATGTGGACCACACGCGCGTGGTGTGCGAAGGCGACGAGCTTCCACTTGTTGAACGCTGGGAGAAGGGCGCTTGCACGCATGCGGCGAGCAAAGGTGACGAGTTGCTTGGTGGCGCGGACTTTGGCGAGGCGCCGCTCGGCCAGGCGCGCCCAGGCGCGAAAGGTGCGCGCGAGCGTGGCGATGCGCCCTTTTTGCCAACAGGCCAGCACGATACTCTCGCCAGCGGTCTCGCGCAGGCGGATGACGAGACCGAGGTCGACGCTGCGGAGCCAGGTGCGCCAGGCCAGCGCGAGGCGGTGCTTTCGCCAGCGCAGAATGAGGGCGCGCAGGCGGTCGCGTTTGGCCCGCTCGGTGGTCACAACGAGCACCCACGCGCGCCAGGCCGCGGCCGCGCGCATGTGACGCCAGCGATAGACATAGGTGGAGACGCGGCGTTTTTGCGCGCGGTACGCGTCGGCGTTGGCCTTCCAAGCCGTGAAGCCCTTGGCCATGGCGGCCTTCTCCCAGGTTGCGACCACGGCGCGCACGCGGAGCTCGCGCATATCGGCAAGGCGCGCGTCCGCGTCGCGGCAGGCTGCCGCGAGCGCCGCCGTGGACCCGTCGACCGCGCCCGTGAGCCAGGTGCGCCAGGCCTTGGCCAGCCTGCTCTGCGCGACGCGCTTGGCGTACAGCAGGAGCAGGCTCGCAGCGTGCTGGCGCGCCTGCCGCTGCGCCAGCGCGGCCCGGAGGCCGCCGAAGGCCCTCGCGAGCGTGCGGTGGCGGAGGCGCTGGAGGCCACGCAGGACGAGCTGGCGGTGGCGGCGCTTCTGCGCGACGCGGGCGGCCCAGCCAGCAAAGGCGCGAGCCTGCGTGGCGAGCCTGACACGCTGCAGGACCTGCACGAGCAGGCGGCGGCTGCGCCGCGCGTCCGCAACGAGGCGGCACCAGTGCTGGAAGGCGCGCAGGAGGCGTTGGTTGCGCCAGCTGAAGACGACCGTATCGGCGTGCTTGTTGCGGATGCGGTCGCGCTGCGCGAGGAGGTCGCGCAGGCGGTCGTCCATGGCGGCCTGGAGCGCCTGGCGGTCCCACTCGGCCTGGCCGAGCTGGGCGCGCAGGTCGCGCACCTCGGCTTCGTAGTTGTCGACCGCGTCGGCGAGTGCACGCTGCGTGGAGGAGGCCCAGGTTCGGAAGGCGGCATAGAGGGTCTGGGAGTCGAGACGCACGAGGCACTTGCGCGTGAGCTCGCGCAGGCGCTGGCGGTCGCGCGCGTGGCAGACCCAGGTGTCAAAGGCCACCGCCGCGGAGTGCAGCTGCCAGCGGCGCACAAAGCGCGCCACGCGATCCCGGCGCTCGCGGCGCTCGGCGGTGCGCGCGCGCCAGGATTCGAAGCTGCGCGCGAGCGTGCCCTTGCGCATGCGGCTCACGACGCGCTGCACGACACGCTCCGACTGCACGAGCTCCTCGCGGCTGTCTTTAATTTCCTGCACAGCACGCGCCCACTGGTCGAAGCGCGCCTGCAGTCCCTCGTGCGCCAGGACCGCCATTACGTTGCGCGCACGTTCCTTGATGGTCCGGCTCTCCTGCGCGTAGGTTTTCCAATGAAAGAAGCAACGCCAGAAGGTTTGCTGCTCCTTGCGGCGGAAGAACATGAACACCTTGGCGCGATTGGCGCGCCGCTCGCGCGCCGCCTCGGTCCACGCTCGAAAGGCGGCTGCGATCTTGCCCTGGCGCATCTGCGCGGCAAAGCGGGCCAGCACGAGGCGGTTCCGCTTGCGCTCGCGCGCCGTGTCGGCCCAGCTCCGGAAGGCACGCGCCACGGTGTGCTGGTGCCAGCGGCGCGAGAACGCCTCCAGGACGCGGCGATCACGGCGACTTTGGTCCGCGTGGGCGCGCAGTGCCGCAAAACAGTCGCGCACCAGACGCGCATCCGAGAACCGTGCCATCTTGGCGGCGAGCCGCTGGATCACGCCGTCGTGATGGTCCGTGAAACGGCGCACCTCCGACTCGAACCGCGCGGCGAGGGCGTCGCGCTCGCTGGTGAGCGCGGCAACCTGGTCACGCAGCGCCGCAATTTCGTCCGACCGGTTTGCGACGGCCGCCTGCAGCAACTCCTGCTTGGAGGTCTCCACGAAAGCTGTCCACGTGCGAAAGGCTGCGCTCTGCATGCGGAACGCGGCCCCGCGCGTCATGGAATCCACGAAGCGCCGCAGGAACTTGCGGTTCGCTGCATACGTCTGCCAGGCCATCCACGCATGATACGTGCGGCGGTGCGTCCAGCGATCCACAAATGTGCGCAGCACGCGGCGCTCGTGCACCTGCTCGTGGACGTTGAGCTTGAACTGCGCAAAGGTGCGCGCGAGCTGGCGGTTGCGCATCAGGCCAACGACGCGAGCCATATGGTGCTCGCGCTCCTGCGCCTTGCGGTGCGCCAGGTCGGCGAGCTCGGCGCCGGTCTCTTCGCGGAGCGCGTGCAGTTCGGCGCGGGAGGCGGCCAGGTCATGCTCGAGGCGGGCCATGCGCGCGGCGTCGTGCTCGCGCAGGAGCTCCTTCCAGGTCGCAAAGGCGGCAAAGAGGTCGCGGTTGCGGCTCGTGCGCATCATGCGGCCGAGCAGGCGGCGCAGGAAGCGGCGCTGAGCGGCGAATTCGGCCCAGGCATCGAAGACGCGCGCCGCGGCGCGATTCCGCCAGCGCAGGGCGAACTTGGCAAGGACCGCCTGAGCGCGGGCCGCCTCCTCGCCGCGCTCCTGCCTCTCCGCGCGCAGGCGGGCGGCCTCCTCGGCCCACATGTCGAAGCGCAGCGCAAGCGCGTTGTGCTGCAGCATGGACATGACCTGGCGTGCGCGTGCCTTGACGCGGCGGCTCTCGGCCGCGAAGACGACCCAGTGGTCGAAGCAGGAGGACAGCCGCGCGTTGCGCATGCGGCCCATAAAATGGCCGAGCTTGGCCTTGTTGGCCAAGCGCGCGCGGACGTTATCGGCCCAGGTCGCGAAGACCGCCGCCAGCTGCCGGCCGCGAAAGCGTGCGGCCGCGCGCTCCATGAGCCTGCGCGTGCGGGTGACGTGCGTGGCGTGGTCCCGCCAGAGCTGGAAGAAGTGTTGCCGCCGCTCGCTGCGGGCCTGGGCCGCGGCTGCGCGCCACGCGACCAGCACAACACGGAGCAGGTCGCCGTGGCAGTGCGCCACGCAGAGGTTGGCGATGCCAAAGATGGCGCGGCGTTGCGCTGCGAGCTGCGTCTTGTGCGCCTCCTGGAGCGCCGATGATCCGGCGGACGTGGCGCTGCGCGCTGCGTGGCGCTGCAGCGCCCAGAACCCAGTGGCCTTGGCCCGGTGCAGGGCGAGCAGCGCCATGCGCCGCAGCACGGCGCGCTGCAGGCGACGGTGCGCGACGTGGTCCTTCCAGGACTGCACGCAGCGCGAGAGCGCGCGGTGGCGCATACGAAAGAGGATGCTGGCGCGCACGGCGGCGGCACGGCGCGCCTGCAGCGCAACCGCGCGCCACGACTGCAGCGCCCGCGACTGCTCGCGCTGGCGCAGGCGTCGCACGGCGAGCTGCGCGTTGTGCACCGCGCGCTCGCGCACCAGCAGGGCGTCGCAGTGCGCGCGCAAGGCCGCCCAGGCGGCGCGAATTCGCGCCAGGCGCCAGCGGCGCAGGGCCGCGGCCAAGAGCGCAGCGCCTGAGGCGCGCGCGCGCTCACCGCGCTGCGTCTGCAGGCCAGCTACCTCGCGTAGCTGGTCCAGCGATGCAGCCATCTCGGCCCGCTCGGCCTGTGTCTCGTCGAGCGCGCCGCGCAGCGCGTCCAGCGACTCCTGCTCCACAACGAGATGTTCCTGCTTCCATCGCACCAGATCGGCCTTGGCCTGGAGCGCAGCGGCGAGCTCGCCCTCGAGCGCCTTGACCTGCTTGAGGGCCGCCTCGAGCGCGCCCTGCTGCTCACTGACGCGCGCCTCCCGTGCCGCGCGCTCCTGCGCCTCGCGAATAGTCTGCGCATCGGCATCCTGCGCGATGCGCAGGAGCTCGGCGCAGCGCCGCTCGGACGCGTGCAGCGCCTCCTTGAGCGAGCGCTGCTCGCCCTTGACGCGCACGTAGGCGCGGTGCAGGCTCGTCACACTCAGTGCCGACTTCCAGTTGCCGCTCAGGTCCGCAAGACTGCTGCCTGCCTTCTCCTCCTCGCTCTCGGCGGACCCGATCCCGCCGCCGTCGTCGTCGTCCCCGGGCCCCGCCGCTGGCGGTCGGCGCCCGTGCGGCGCCCCGGCGCGCGGGCTCGACATGGACGAGATGCTAAAGCTGCCAGACCGGTGCAGGCGCACCACTGCAGAGGGCCCATCCCCGGCAGCGGCCTCTAGAGGCCATTCGTCCAGCAACTCGTCGCGGTCGTCCTCGTACGCAAAGCTGCCGCTGCGCACGTCGGAGGCGCCCGTGCGCGGCCGCGCCGACGCGTCCGCCTCGTGCAGCTGCAGCAGCTCGGACGACATACTGCGCAGCTCGTCCCAGCTGCGCCTGCGGCCCGTGGCCTGCAGCGTCCTCGCGCCGGGCGAGGGCGGCGGCGAGTGCGGCGGCGAGTCTGGTAGCTCCTCCACCGCGCGCCCGCGCCCCGCGCCGCGCGACGGCGGTGGCGACCCAGCCGCCGCCGCGCGCGACGCTGCGTCCTCCGCCGCGGCGGTTGGCCCTCTCTGCATCATCTTGCCGCGCCGCAGCGCCAACGCGCGCCGACGAGCTGGCCGGCCAGGCGCAGGCGCGCGCGCCGCCGCGCGCCGCCGCGCGCCGCCGCCGCCGCCGGCCGCTGTCCCGCGCCGCGGCGCCGGGTGATGGACAGTGATTGCTGCCTCGGGCACGACGCCAGGCCGCCCGCCGCGGCTCGGCTCGCATTTTTCTTTCGTTTTGTTCAAGTTCTCTTCCTGGCAAGTTGGACTTGGAGTTGGTGGGCCTTGAGATTGCCAAGTCATCGGTGAGAGTCCATTTCTGAGCTCGAACGCGATTGTCATGGTGGTCCTCTACCATGGCTGTCCAAGTGCGTCCAAGTGCCCGAGTCCAGGCTCGCTGACAGTGAGGCGGCGGGCACGCAAGCTACCGAGCTCGGAGCTCCGGCCCGCCGAGGCCCTCCTGTCAGTTAGGTCGGGGCCAGCGCCCACGCCACGAGTTTGCCAAGGCTCAGTCACGCGGAGATTGAATCGCTCGGCTTGTGGTGCCACAATCAGCTAAGTTTTAATTTTTTGTAAATTTTCGAGGTCCCTCTTGAGCGTAAAGTAATTGCCTTTGCTGCCGCAACGGAAGCAGTAGTAGACGCCGGACGGTGCCACGCCTAGCTTGTACATGTTGGTGTGGTCGCCTTTGATGGCATGGCAGAAGGGACATTCTCGCACCTTGAACTCCCCCGAGGCTTCTTTGTACTCGATGCCATGTTCGTCGAGCAGCGTTTGCACCATCTCCGGCGTTATCTTTTGCACATTACCCGCGTACGGGCCTGGTTTGGCGCGAGGCACACCACTCGTGTGGCCTGCGTGTTCGTGCGCGCCGTTCGAGCTTGCAGAATTTCCCGAGATGAAGCCATCCCCGCGACTCGACGACTCCCCATAATGGGTACTGCTGGGGGACAAGTTGACTGGTTTGGTCGAGCTCAAGATCCTGACAAATGAGCCTTCACCTGAGTAAGGCTGGTTGGGAGACCGGCTCGAGAACCTTGTGGCAGGTTCCCTCGTTGCCGGCTGCCCTTCACGAGGGTGCACCGGAGTCAAGTCCGCACTGCACGCCGCGCTACGATCGTCAGATGAGTGCTCACTTTGTGGCTGCGTCACTGAGGCGGCAGGGTTCGCCGCCTGGCTCCTGCTGGCGGCGTTGCTCTGTGAGGACGAAGCGGTGGCCTCGAGCGGCGATACCTGTGCTCGTCGCGCCTGGATGGATGCCTCCAAGTCAGCGATATCGGCCAACAAGTTCTCTACTTCTTGCTCTACCTCGCCAATGGTAGCCACCAGTTGCGCCGCAAGGTCTGCAGAGCGCCGCCCTGTGGCTGTGGCGGCTTGGTGCTCATGGTCATCCCGCTCGTCACCGCCTGCCGCCGCCACCAGGCGTCTGCGCCAGGTCAGCAGACGCGGCGGCGGCGGCGGCGGCGGCGCCGCCGCCGCGGGCTGCGCGCCCTGCGCCACCCGCCGCAGTCGTCGCGCCGCAACGAGCATTACTTGCCGTTCTGCAGCAGCAGGCCGGGCAGGGTGGTTGGGCGGCGGCACTTCCACGCACGAGTCCAGCTAGCCTTGGCAAGCAAGCACGTCATCAAGCACGACACAGGCTTCGTGGTAGGACGCGAAAGCGTACAAGGAGGGCAGGCTGAGGGCATTGGCACATGCGTGCACAACATAAACGCACGACCCCAACGCAAGCTGCAAAATGGTGGTACCCGGTACTCATCTGCATGTAACTACTACAACACCCAAAAGATCAGGAAAAGGTGGTGACGACGTCACGCTGGGCGCCACGCACCATGAGCACGGGCGGCTCCGCATCGCGGGAGAGCAGGTCGAGCCACTGCATATACTCGTCTGGGTCCAGGGACATGGGTGGGACCGGGAGGGAGACGACAATGAGGAGGGCATCTGCGGAGTGGCGGGTGATGAGCTGGCCGATGCGCGCATACGTGGACTGGCGCGAGCGATCCCTGGCGCTGCCAGAGCTGCTGTAAGCGCGGCGCAGCTGGCGCTGCATGTCTGGTGCGGAGTCGTCCGCGAAGGCCTCCGGTGCATCCTCGTCGAGGTCAAGGTCCACATTCTCGAGGGAGCCGCGGCGCGGGCCGCCGAGGTCGGCATCGGGCGAGATGCCCTCCGTGCGGAGCTCTGGAGCGTCGGCGTCATCTGCGGCAACGACGGAGACCTGCGCCGGGATGCGAAGTTTGGCGAGGAGCGCGACCATCGCGGCTTCCTCCTGGCGCGCCTCGTCCGCTGTGGCGCCGATGGCCATGACGCGCAGAGCGCAGCCAACCCAGGGCGGCGAGGATGCCTGGCGCAAGATATGCGGCAGGATGATGGTGAGGCCGCCGTCATCGACGAGCCACCAGACGTCAATGCGTTTAGCGCTCTTGCGGCCGGAGGCGGTGCGGGCAGCGCCCTCCCCGCCGTTCGGAGCGCCCGACTGGCGGCCGGAAGCATCAGCGGTGGTGGTGGTGGCGGCGGCGGCGGCGGTGGTGGCATCGCCGCCACGGCCACCGCCGCTGCCACCGTCGTCCATCTCGCTGGCCAGGTCCACGCTGACGTGCGAGTTGTGCGACTGGAGGCGCGGGTCCATGCCAGGCGCGTCGAGGTAGTCGCTGGCGTCGGTGTAGTTGGGGTTCTGGTAGGCGCCCTTTTGGACCGCGTTGCGCGGGCCAGCCGACCCGAGGCCGAGCCCAAGCACGCGGTCCATCTCCGTCTGCACAGTCTGCATGAGGTACTCGCTGCGCAAGAGGTCGAACTCGCCGCGCAAGATGGCGACACCCAGGCCGAGGTCGAAAGCGTCGCCGATGACACCGACGTAGTCCTGCACGCTGACGGGCGGGGAGAAGGCAGAGTCTTCCTGCACGCCAGCGGCGGGGGCGCCACCTAGGTCGTCCTGCTGGGCAACAAGGAGCGCGCGCGAGCGCTGGCCAGGTGGCACGTGCCACTCGTCCAGGAAACCAAGCACGACGGTGTTGACGCGCATGCGGCGGCCGAGGCCGGCGAGCTGCATGAGCGAGCGGCAGCCAGTGCGGAAGGACGGCGCGATGATGACGTCGCTAAAGGCCTTAATGCCGTACTCGGACACGTAGGAAATGGCCGCGCGCATGTTGCGCGTGCGCAGCACGCTGGGGTCGGCGAGGTCGCCAACCATAACGTCTCCGAAGACCGTCACGCCGCGCGCTCGGCGCAGGCCGGCAACGAAGAGCGCGAGCGCAGGGCGCTGCCGCGGCGGCCCTGACAGCACAAGGCACTGCGGTCGGTAGTTCTTGACGTGCGTGCCGTCCGTGAGGGACGCGTGCGTGGGCACGTCCTCATCGTCCTCGTCGTCGTCATCGTTCGCGCCGCCGTCGTCGCGGTCGTCCGCGGCCGACTCGAGATCGACCTGCAGGCTAAGGCCGCTGCCACCCACCGGCGGGCCCTGGCGCTGCTCGGCGATGGAGGCGCCCGGGCGCGCCGGGCCGGCGCTGAGCTCGATCTCGGTGTGCATGGGGTCAGCGTGGCGGCCGCGACTGCGGCGCTTGAGCCCCGCGGCGCTGGAGTCGGCCGCGGCCGCGGCCCTGGCCCTTTGCGCCTCGAAGGAGTCCAGGTTGTCCTCGAGCAGAAGCGCGGAGTTGAGTGCCGTGTTGTACTCGGCAGCCTCCTTGTGCGGGCCCCAGTTGGATGCGGAGCCGAGGCCTTCGCGCGTGGAAACCTCGACGTACTTGTAGAGCGCCAGGCCGATGGTGAAGGTGATGAAGCCGGTGATGGCGGAGAGGAAGAGCATCACAGACACACAGCCCATGGCGCCGAGAAAGGCGAGCCACTTATCAAAGTAGCGAAAGGTGGGTCGCCAGCCGGGCGACTGGGACTCCTCCGCCGAGTAGCAGGCGTAGTTGACCATGGAGTAGGACGCGAGGAAAAAGGTGGTGATGAGCGGCGCGACCGAGTTGATGTCGCCGGTGAGGATACAGAGCGCCGCGATGAAGAAGGTGACAACGTAGGCGCGCAGCGGCTCGTCGTTGGGACCATAACCCTTGGCGAGCGGGTCAAAGGTGGAAAAGAGGCGGTCCTTGGCGAGCGCCTGGAGGATGCGCGGCGCGCCCAGCAGCGAGGCGAGCCCGGAGGAGAGCGAGGCGGCATAGATGCCAAAGAAGACGAAGCCCGGCGACACCGAGGCCATGGCGATGAGCGAGGAGTCGTGGAAGAGCCCGCTGTAGACGCAGTTGAATTGCAGCTCCGGCAGACCGTCCGTGCCCGTGCCGTTTCGCGCAAAGGTGGCGCTGGCGATCGTGACGCGCTCAAAGGTGGAGCCAAAGATGATGACGAGGAAGACGTAGATAATGGCGCCCAGCACGATGGCCATGAGCGTGCCCGTGGGAATGGCCGAGGACGGGTCGCGCAGGTCGCCCGAGATGTTGGCCCCCGCCAGAATGCCCGTCACAGCCGGGAAGAAGACCGAGAGCGTGATGCCAAGATTCACGTTTCCGTACTCGAAGCGCAGCACGTCGCTCGAGGACTGCACGCACTGCGAGGGGCGCGTGAGCCCGTCCACGTGCAGGTAGCTCAGGTCCGAGGGCACCGGCGTGGAAGCGCCGGGGAAGTCGGAGCCGACATTGTAGCCGCCTTGCGCATGGATGAACCCGTGCACATTGGGCACCTCGTCCGGTCCTACGAAAGCGCCCGCCACGAAGAGCAAGAGCGCCAGCAGCACCACGAAGAGCATGTACTTTTCCACCTTGACAACGACCGAGACGCCCACGAGGCAGATGGCCTGGCACACCACGAGTCCAGCCAAGGCCAAGATGCGCATGTCCCAGCCCTCGGCGATGATCGTGGTCCCGATCTGGTTCACCACGGTTTCTGCGAAGCCCAGCAGGTAGAGCGAGACCGAGACGGAGTTGGCGACATAAAGCAGGACGCCGATACTGGCCCCAAACTCGGGCCCGAGCGCGCGGCTGATCAGGTAGTACGCGCCGCCACCCGCCACCTTGCCGTTCGTGCAGACCGCGCTGAGCGAGAGCGCCGTGACCAGCGTGAGCGACGAGGACAGCAGGACGACCAGGATCGCCATGCCCACGCCCGCGTACGCCGTGAGCCAGCCCAGGCGCAGGAAGAGGAT
Organism: Thraustochytrium sp. TN22; assembly: GCA_013306675.1. NCBI lineage: Eukaryota > Bigyra > Thraustochytrida > Thraustochytriidae > Thraustochytrium > Thraustochytrium sp. TN22. The sequence goes on along the minus strand of JABLUY010000197.1, from coordinate 16,367 downwards.
CACGCCGAAGAGGTTGGTCAGCACACGGAAGAAGACGCCCTCGATCATGCCCAGCTTGCCGCCGCGGCCCGCGTCCGCGCCGGCGGCGTCCACGCGCCCGCGCCGCCGCCGCCCCAGCACGCCGCGCCGGAGCCGCGCCACGGCGCCGCCCGCCGTCACGCTCTCGCCGTAGTCCGCGCGCGCCGTCGGCCGCCCCTCCGCCGACCACATCAGGCTCGTCGGGCTGCCCACCGCCATCGCGCCCGCGCCCGCGCCGCCCCCCCCGCGCCCGCGCCGCCGCCCCCGCCCGCGCCGCCGCCGCCGCCCGCGGTCGCCGCCGCCGCCGCAGCCGCCGCCGCCGCAGCCCGGCCGTTGTTGCTGTTCTGCACGGACTTGGCGGAGCCGCAGGTGGCGGCCGCCATGGGCGGCCTCGACCAGAACCAGAACCAGAACCAGGACCAGGACCAGGACCCCGCCACCAGGACACCGCGACCGCGACCGGGACCGGGGCGAGCAACAGGCGCCGAGCCCGGCGAGGAGCTCCAGTTCGGGCCCGGGCCTGGGCGTGAGCGCCTCGCGCTCCGGCTCGCGCCCGAGGGCTGGCCCCGCTGCTGTGCGGCCACGTGCTCCACCTTGGTGATGACCATGGTGCCGGCCGGCCGGCCTGTCACGGTGACGGTGCAGGCAAGGCAAGGCAGGCCTCCCTCCAGTCAGCTGGCCGAGCCGACGATGCCAGCTCTCGTTGCCAGCTCATGCCAGCTGACTTTGATGAGGCACGCTGAGCGCAAGAGACGGACGGCCCGCCCCGCGAGGGCGGCTCGGAGACGGTCGCAAAACAAGAGGAAAAATAGGGTAGAGCACATTGGCGCAAAGAGCGCGGATAGGGCGCATCGACCACCGGGACGTGCCACAGAGTCAGATGGCGCTCAGGTAGGCGAGCTTGCGCTCCTCGAGGATGCGACGACGCAGAAAGTCATCCAAAGAAGGCAGGGGGACTTCGGCACGTAGGACCTGCTCGTAGAACTCCTCAGTGCTGGTCTCTACAACAATGCTGGGGAAGGCGCGCGTGAATTGCGTGCGCCAGTGCTCCAGCGAGCGCTCGAAGCCAGCCCGGTACAGCTCGGACCCGGGCTTGGGTGGCGGCGGCCTTTGCTGGAGCGCCTCCTCGCGGCTCAGGTGCACGGCAGCGGGTGTCGCTCGCGTCTCGTCATGGGCGGCATTCGCGCCCGCAGCATTCACGTCGACCCCGAAGAAGCGCGCGGCTTTGTCAGTCATGTTGCGCAGCTCCGCGGCGTCGTTCGCCTTGACGTCGCGCTCCGGCCCGTCCACGCTGGCCACCTTATGCAGCACGGCCTGGCCGGGCCTGCCATTGCGCCGAGCCCATATCTTCGTCGCCGCACAGCGCTCTTTGGCCGCTGCTGTGGCCCTGCTCCTGAAGGTGGTCCTGCTCGCAGGCCAGCTGCCGGCCGTCTGCGCGAGCGTCATGCCGGGCCGCCCCGGGCTCGAGCCGCGAGCGCCGCGTCCTGTGACCCTCCGCCTCGCTTTCGGGTTTGTTTGGGCTCTGCTGCCAGTGCCGGCCCGGCCAGCCGAGGAGCGGCCTGCGCGCGGCAGGAGGCCGGCGCGGCGCACGGTCTGGGCCCGTGCTCGAGCTCGGTCCTGCCAGACTCGGCCACTGGCCAGAGCCAGCGCGGCGCTGACAGTGAGGTGCTGCCAGCCGCTGCCGCACCCGGCCAAAGGCGATGGCGAGGACCAGCGAGCGTGCGCGAGCGTCCTCTGCTCACCGTGGCTAGTGCGGCCGATGCTCACGTCGGCGGCGGGCGCGCCCCGCTCCATCATCACGATGATCTCCGAGTCCGAGTCATGTCTTGAGGCGGCCGCCAACTTGCCAAGGCCGGGCCAGGACGGGTCCGACGGGAGTCACAGGTGACTGCCCTGGACTTCAAGTGACCGTGACACGGTTGACGGGCCGGCCCGCCCAGGTCATCATCACAATCCGCTCGCCACTCTCGCAAGCGCGCGAGCGCAAGATGAGCAGCCAAGTCTGAGCAGGCAGGCAGGCAGGCAGGCAGGCAGGCAGGCAAGCAAGCAAGCTAGCATGGATGCAGGACGCAGGTACAGGTGGGTTCATCTTGGCAGAGCAGCGCTGTCTTCTATTTGGGAGGAGGAGAACAATCACAGGTCGCGCAGGCTGCGAGGCTTGGCGTCGGGCTGAAGCTGGCCGCCAAGGTGCAGGAACCAGCGCAGGTCGACGGGCTGCGGCACGCGGACGCGCTTGATGTCGCCGATGCCGTCCTCGGGCTCGAGCTGCGAATAGGGACTGCGCTGGGCACGGTCAGCCTCGGCGGGCAAGAAGGGGCGGTCGCCCGGGCGTACGGCACGGAAGGCGGCCTCGGCGCGCGCCATAAAGGCCTCGGTGTCGATGCCGTGCGCGTCAGCAGGCAGCACGGAGACTCCGTCGAGCGGACAGGTCGCGGCGGCGCAAACGCACGGGCGCGAGAGCGAGGTGCGCCAGCGCATCTGGATCTCGCCGGCGTCGTCGCGGCCGAGGTTCGCGAGGCGTGCCGAGGCACGCGCCAGCAGGTCCTCCTGCACGCGGTCGAGGACGGCGAAGCCTGGCGCCGGGTCGGCGCCCGGCACGGTGGTGGTCAGGTGCAGCGCAAAAAGGCCCGGCGCGGCGGCCTCGACGCCGCTGTCGAGCTGCAGCACGTGCACGCTGGCGTCGTTGCCGAAGGCCGCGTTGCCCGGCGCGGCAATTAGCAAGCTGCGCGCCATGGGCGGGAAGGCACGGCGGTCAGGCGGGTGGCCGCAGACGGCGCTGGCGCTTAGGAGGTCGGCGAGCTTGTCCTGCTCGATTTCTGCCCCCGCGAGTGCGAGCAGCGGGGCGTTGACCACACAGATGCGGCGCACCTCGGTGCGCGCTTTGTCGGCGCCTTGCGGGTCGGCTTCGGCCTCGGCGTCGGCCTCGGCGTTGGGCTGCGGCAGCTGCGGCTCGGTCACGAGGACGGTGCGCGCCCTGAGCACGTCGCCGTTGGCAAAGCGCAGCTTGACGCGAGCGCCGTCGTCCGTGTCCGGATCGGCGGCCTCGAGGCCTACGACGGGGTGGCGCAAGACGAAGACGCCGCCGTGCACCGAGGCGAGGCGGCTGAAGCCCTGCGCGAGCTCCGCCGTGCCGTACTTGGGGCACAGAAAGGCCGTCACGCCAAAGCGGCCCAGGCCGCCCAGGTACTGCTGCACGCGGCGCATGCCCTCGTCCACCGAGACGGGCGCCGCATCGGGCAGCAGAGCCACGGCGTAGAGCACGGCAGCCGCTAGGCGCGGCGACAGGCCGCAGTCCTGCTCTAGAAAGGCGGCGAAGTCGGCGCCAGCAGCCGCCCCAGCGTCCACCAGCGGCAGGCCGGCCTCCCCGCGCTTGTTCTGCGGGCGCGCCAGCGAGCGGCCCTGGTTGAGACTTTCCTCGTTACGGTTGCGCAGTGCCTCGGCCTGGCCACCTGCACGCGCCACCGTGGAGGCATCCATGCAGTGCTGCAGAAAGCGCATGAGCTGGCGCTTCTCTTGCATGCGCAGGTCCTTGGACTTGAAGACCGCAGCCTTGGAGCACGGCACGCGCATGAGGCCGCCCTCGGCGTCCAAAAAGAGCGCGTCGTCCAGGCTCTGAAACTCCAGGTACTTGGCCACGCCTGCGCGCACCAGCGCGTCCACGGCCGGCCCGCGGCACAGCACGAGCCTCGGCCGCAGGTCCAGGTTGCAGCGGCGCGCCTCCTCGGCCGTCAGCTCGCCCTCGGTCTCGGCCAGCTTCCAGCCCACCACGCCGTCCGCCGTCAGCTCGCGCGCCCGTACGGTGGCCTCCAGCCCGCCGTAGTACGGCGCCGCGTCCAGCACCACGACGCGCTGCTCGCCATCGTCCAGCGCCAGCGCGCATGCCGCCGCCGACTCGCTCAGGCCCGTGCCCACGATCGCCGTCGCCCACGTCTCCTCGTACAGATCCATCCTGCCGCGCTGCACCTCGCCGCGCCGCGCCGCGCCGCGCCGCGCCGCGCCACCGCCGCGCTGCGCTGCGCTACGCTGCGCTGACTCGGCTCTGCCGCGGCACCGCGGCACCGCCGCCGCGACGTCGCTGCGAACCTCGAGAACGACCACGTCCACGCCGACGTGACCATGAACGACGGCATTTGACAAGCGGCGACGACGACGACTTTCAAGTTATGGGCGAGGGCGAGTCACCACATCAAGATCGGGCGGGCTGCGCGTAGCAGCGATGAGCAGCGGCGCCGACGCGCTCAATGTGGGGTGCTTGTACAGCACCGCGGACGACGATGGCAGCAAGAATGAGGAGCAGGCTAGGAACGTGCGGAGGCGAGGATTCGAGCGAAAAAAACGGATCGGCAAGAACAGGATTTTGAAGCAACTGGAGCGAAAGCTTTGGCGAGAGACGCAGGCCAGGCATAAGACGTGCTCCCGGTCAGGCTAAGAAAGGCTTTGCCTGGTTTGAGAACATCACTGGACGGTTGGTACATCAAGCTTTGCGCGGTCCAATGGTTTTCGCTCACTCACAGCTCCATCACCGCATAGTATCAACAGGCGCCCAGGCCCTTGACTTTTACGCCAGCACAACTTGGCCCACAACTTGTCTTCCATGATGCTCTCGCATACTCACGCACGTTTGTCCAAAAACAGCGTACGATCTCCCTGCTCGCTGTGCTCGCAAATACCCTGCCAATGCTCGCACACGGTCGAAAGCCATGCTCGAAAGCAACGCACCAGTACAGCCTGCAGGTAAACAGCTCGCAAGTGCCCAGCTCGCTGCTCGCAAGTGCCCAGCCCGAGCCCGCAACAGAATGCCGCATACAACTGCTCGCAATTGCTCGCAATGCAATGCTCGCCCAATGCACACGAATGCTCGCCAAAGCTCGCCAATGCTTGGTCGTTAAGAAACGCTTGCCGATGCTTGCGATGCTTGCGATGCTTGCCGATGCTTGCCGATGCTTGGCCGATGCTTGCGATGCTTGCCGATGAGCTTGCCAACGCTTGCCAACGCTTACCAATGCTGAGGCAGTGGCTTGCATTGGCTTGCATTGGCTTGCATTGGCTTGCATTGGCTTGCATTGGCTTACAGTGGCTTGCATTGGCTTGCATTGGCCTGCATTGGCTTGCAGTGGCTTGCATTGGCTTGCATTGGCTTGCATTTGCTTGCATTTGCTTGCCTCGCTTGCCCTCGCTTGCCCTCGCTTGCCTCGCTTGCCCTCGCTTGCCCTCGCTTGAGTCGGGCTTCGTTCTCAATGAGCGGCTCGGTTCTTGGGGGTCACCGTCTCGATGCACACCGCACATTGCACCTCGGTCGGCGACGCAGGCTGGGGACGTCGTCGAGCGGTACGCTTGTGCTGGACGAAAGCCGAAAGCGGAGGCGAGGAGTGGAGGTCCCAGACCAAGTTCGTGCGTCGAGGGCGCAGCAGCGCGGCGCGGGGCAGGGCCGGCGGCGCGGAGCAGCATGATGATGGAGGCGCGCGCAGGGCAGGCGCTGTCGGCGCGCGCGCTGCGGCACACAACGCGCGCGTTCGAGGCCTGGGAGCGCCTCAACAACGCGACGCTGGGCTCGGCGCAGCGCGCCGCCTTCGGGGCGGGCGACTGGCCGCGCGAGGAGGAGCAGGAGCGGCGGCGGCGGCGGCGCTCGCGCGCCCAGCGCGTGCTGCAGGCGCTGGACGGCGGCTCGCTGCTGGAGCTGTGCTGGGCGCACTGCGCCGCGCGCCCAGGGCTGGCTTCGGCGGCCGCCGAGGCGCTCAGCGTGCCGGCGGAGGAGGTGGCGCGCATGCACCGCCGTGCGCACGCCGCGGGCGTGGTGTCCGACTTTTGCCAGGGCTGGCTGCTCTGGCACAGGGCGCGCGCCAGCCGTGTGCCCAACCTGCAGCTGCTCGTGAGGAGCTGCCGCGAGCAGGCCCACGGGTCCGTGCCCACCACCAGGACAGTGTGGAAGCCGCAGCACCTCCCGCTCAAGGTCGTCGTGCGCCTCGTGCGCGTGCACGGCTGCGAGGGCCTCCGCCTTCGCCGGGAGAGCCGCTGGGAGGAGGTCCTCCACGCCGCGTACTGCCTCTGGCTCATCAACCCTGTCGTCCTCGGCCTCTTGGTCGCGGTCTTTCTCACGTGCGACGTGGCGCTGCCGCTGGCCGCATCCCGCTTGCGCCTGCTCTGCGACCTCATGGTGCGGCGCTCCAAGGCGCAGCTTCGAGGGCTACCTCCGCCCTCTGCGTAGCTTGAGCCTTTAGAACTCGCTCTGTAGTCCCTGATGATTGTCATAAGTAGATGTGATCTCGTGAATGGACAGCCCTGGACGCCCGAAGTGCGACTCGAGTGCCGCGGTGAGATGATGGGCAACACGCCGCTGCATGAGCTGGCGACGACATTTATGTAAGCGCGGAATGGCTGCGCAACCGTGTCGTGCAGCGCGGCATTCAGGGAGCAGAACCTACGGCAGGTTGCACGCGACGTGGCCGTTGCCGCCTGCGTCGGTATTGATTCGGGTGCTGCATCTCAACAGCAGCTTGGGGAGGCTTGGACTTTTTCGCGACAAGAAGACGCGTTTGTCTGCCCAAGCATAGACTCCAGCCCGCGAAGACGCGCAGGCCGCCTGATGGGAGCAAGTCGTGCCACGTACAAGTGCAAGTGAGCGCGGTAGCGGCAGTGGCAGCGGCAGTTGCATCGCGGCGCAACGGTCTCGCCTGGCCAAGCTAGCATGCCCGAGCAAATACAACTCTCTCTACTTCCTCGCTTCGCCTCGCTAAGCCTCGCGGCGAGCTGATGAGGCACGGGGCCTTTATTACTTTATTCATCACGTAGCGCGCTTTGGGTCGCAGCTAGGCTAGGCTAGCTGACTTCCCCTCTCATTGCGAGCACGCCGACCATCGCCACGGACGAGCGCGCGTGCAGATCCGCGTGCGCTGCCAAGGGGTGCCCCTGCCACCAGCGTGCCTCTGCACCTCCGTGCTGCTTGGCTGGAGGCGGCGCCGCCTCTGCCCGACCGGGTACCCCTGGTGGTATCTTACCAGCACAGTGTGGAACTGGAATTTGGATGAAAGCGGTCATACGCGGTGGTACCCGCCGTACTACTACTAGTAGTACCCGGGTAGTCACTTACCAAGCCAAGCCACAGAAGTTGCGCCGCGACCACGTGCTACTACTAGTAGGCTAGAGCTGAGCTCGGCTGCGGCCGGGCGGCGGACACGCAGCCAGCCAGGGTCAGACCGAGACCAACGCGCGCTCGTCACCGATGCTGGCATGCTGCAGCCAGGCAGCCTGCAGTGCCAGCGGCGAGCGTGAGCCCGTCCGCGTGTGACCCAGGCCCCCCAAACAACGCAGAGCGCCCGCGGCAGGCAGAGCTGAGCCGCCAGTGCCCGCACCGCGCGGCGCGCGCGGCACGCGGCGCGTCCGGGTGATTCGTTCTCCGCGCCAAGACTGTACTACCAGTGGTAGGTTGCTGCCACCAGAGCGTCTGGCTGCGTGCGGCTGCATCACGAAGCGGCGCAGCGTAGCGCGGAGCAGCAGCGCAGCGGCGGCGCAGCTCGAGCGCACGCACGGCAGTATCGTACGCGGACCGTGACAGTCGTGATCGCGATCAGCAGGCTGGCCACATGCGCAAGATCTGTCGTGCACTGCACTTCCGTCGATCTGAAAGCCTGGACAAACAAACACTACGTCCCGGGCCGCTGCTCCCCCTGGGTGCCGTGGTCGAGACAGGCAGTGGCAGGTGGCCGGCGTTGCGAGGGAATATGACGACGGCGGCAGGCTGCAGTGCAGCTCGGTGTGTGACTGTCGCCGTGAGACCGACTCGGACTCCGATGCCGGACACGGTCCGTGCCACACACTGGCAAGGTGACGCGACCAAGGACCAGGTACCCCTCGGCGATGAAGGGGCACCGCCGAGGGGCATCACCTCGGCTACAAGATCCGCTGCAGCGGCTGCACTGCACAAGTCGGAGGTTTGCGCACTCTTGCGAAGCATCGAAGCAGCCCGTTCGAAGCCAGGACAAGCAGCCAACTCGAAGGTTTCGCAGGGTACCCTGGTAGCACGGGAGGAGGTTGCGGTTGGCAGCCTGAGCTCTGCGCCTGCGGACCGCGCGTTCTTCGCGGTGTCGCATACGGGTGAGCTGCATGCCCACGCCACGCGGTTGAGCGCCTTGAGAGCAATGGCAAGCTCCGCCCGGCCGGCCCTCTGACGTGGCGTCTGGTCTGTCTGAGCCGCGAAGCTGCGCGTTCAAAGCTCTCCCGTGCGCGTGACACGATCACGGCCTCACAGTCAGCCTGAACACGCAGGGTGCTCGTCTGCAGGCAGGACAGACTTGGTTTTCAAAAGTTGAGATGTGTCCTTTGGAGCAGGACAGAGCTCAGGCTTGCGCAGGTGAGTGAGAGGTAGACCGAACAAGGATGAAGCCTCCCCCTCGACCATGAAGCACCGAGAAGTGAGTGGCTCGTGCTGCTGTGCAAGGTCGTTCGCCCAGACGGAGGGCGCTTCCGGAAAACAGCCATTTCTGTGGCCATGCCTGCTCCTTGGCTGCACACAGTCTTGACCCAAGTTGCACCTTGATACGTCGTTCGCCGTCATTCGTGGCGCAGAGCGTGCAGGCCGGTGGGAGAACGACATTTCGAAGGTACGCATGCACCGCATACCCGCGATGCGCCGTGGCGTCCTTAAGCGCGTCGTAAGACGCGCGACTGCGCCACAAGCTTTGTCGAGCAGCAAGGGCCTTAATTAACGTTCCACCATGGTATGATCTGCACGCGAGCGTGCACAATTCTTGGGCGCAGCAAATCCAGAACGAGACGTGCCCTGGCCAACTTCAAGCTCTGCGCCACGAGACGAGACGAGACGAGACGAGACGAGACGAGACGAGACGAGACGAGACGAGACAGAAGAGACCGCGGCGACGCCGGTGGAGGGGAGGGACTCGCTGAGTTCGTTGCACGTCGGCACACAAGATTCGCAGCTGACCCAAGCCCACGATGCCGTTCGGCTTTGGCGGCTCCAAGCCCACGGCCACGGCGGCCGTGCCCGCGAGCGCAGTGGCGCCAACGCGCGAGGATGAGGACAATGCGGAAATGGCGCGACAGTTTGAGGAAGCCACGAGGGAGGTGCGCAGGCGCATCGCAGAGCATGAGAAGGAAGCTGTTGGCATCTTCAACGAAGCCAAGCAGAACGCAGCCATGGTGGCCAAGGCGCTGGCTGCCGAAGACTTGCTCTATGTGCATCCGTTCAAGGTGACCATTCTGTGGTCCCGTGTCGTGGGTCTGATCTGGGCTATTGTCTGGACAGCATTGGCAGTCGAAAACTCGGGCGATCCCGAATCGGTACTCCTCGATCAAGTTTGCGAGCAGGCCAGCTGCTCTCTTGCATTGGGCATCCAATGGGCACTCTTCTTGCTGCTCGCGTGGTCCGTCGGTCACGACTTCAAGTTCCAGATCAAGGAGATCGCTCTGCCCGCCCCGCCCGTTGCTGAAAAACTGGAACCGCCCAACATCAAGCGCGAATATGTTGATTGGCCGGGCACCGGAGGACCCGACGCCAAGATCAAGCGCGGTAAGACGTACAGGGTCCCCGCGGAGCCTCTCAAGGAGGAGTATGTGCACGGTGTCTCGGAGGAGGACCTCCTGCGGGAATACATCGACTTTGCGTCGGAACTCCAGAAGAAGAGGCGTTTCAAGGGCCGCATCTTCGAGTTCAAGCCTGCCAAGGAAACGCGCCGGGAGCTCAGAGACCGTCTCGTGGAGGAGGCCATTGTAGAACTGGACCGCATCGAGACGAAGATTGCAGAAGAGCTGATAGTTTACAACTCCGAGGTTGCCGCCATCTCCCAGAAGAATGCCGACAAGATCGAGTACTGGACCAAGGTCAACAAGAAGGTGCACGCAGCCGCCTGGGTCATTCAGACTCTCGTCGCCTTTGCCCTCATGACGGTGTTCCCCATCATCGCGGGCGTTGACTTCTGCAAGGAGACGACGGTCCCATTCTGCGGATTCCCAGGCTTCCTTTTCGGCAGCACCACTTTCACGCTCTGCACTTATGCGTACCTCGTTCGCGCTGTCTGGGCGCCCGAGATCCTCGAGGAGGTCGTAGTCTCCGGCGCGGAGATTAAGTCTCGCGCAGTGGCAGAGTACCGTGCTGGACGTCGCCCTGGCGAGCGCATTGGTTGATGCGGCGAGCGACGCCGCACCTTCGCCGTTTGACAGTGGTGCCCTCCCCGCTTCTGGGGAGCTGTCCTTTCCACGACCAAGAAGCGGAAGTCAAGCCACTGCAAGCACAGTTCCAACATTTTTTGTTTTGTCTCTTCATCGCGTCTTCTTGTCTTCCGCCGCAGTCTGCGCTTGCTGTGATCGCCGCGCCTTGGCCGCCGCGCCGACCGCGATTGCGCTCGCACGTCGCGCGCAGCTCGCCAGCAGCGCCGCCAGGGCCGTGGGGAGCACGACGCCGAGCCCCAGCAGCACGTTCGTCGCCACCACCAGCACCAGCACGTACGAGAGCGCGTCCACCGACTCCGCGCCTCCGGCCTCGCGCGCCGCTGCCCCGCCCATGTGCCGCGCCGCGCCGCGCCGCGCCGCGCCGCGCCGCGCCGCGCCGCGCCGCGTAGTGGGTTTGCGCGGCGCCCGCGCAAGCGAGCTCCACCACCCGGAGCCGGGTGGGCCCGATCGGGACTGTGTGGCCGCTGTGAGCGCACTCTCGGCGAGGGAGGTAGTAGTAACTTAGGAGCGCCTCGAGCAAGCTTGCAAACTCAGATCTCGTTCGTTCTCCGTCCTCTCTCTCTCTCTCTCTCTCTCTCTCTCTCTCCGGCGAGCACTGGCACGAGTCGGCGCGCAGGCGAGCGCAGGCGAGCGCAGCGTGCTGCGAGCGATGGCGGCCGAGACGGCGGAGGCGCTGCGCGCGGCCATGGCGGACGCGCGGAACACGAGGCTGCGCGTGCCGCTGGCCGACGGGAGGCAGCTCTCGTACGCGCAGACGGGGGCGACGGGGGCGCCTGTGCTCTTCCACGTCGGGCTCGCGGCCTCAAGCCTCGTCGTGGTGCTCTTCAGGGACTGGGCGCGCGAGCGCGGGCTGCGCCTGCTGGCCATCGACTACCCGGGCGTAGGGGAGTCGACGCCCGTCGCAGACCGTTCGCTGGACGACTGGCCCGCGGACGTGGAGGCCTTCTGCAGTCATGTGCTGGGCGGGTCGGACGCGCGCTTTGCGCTCATGGCGCACTCCATGGGCGTGCCGCACGCGCTCAAGGTGCTCACGCATGCGCGACTGGGTCGACGCGTCACGCATGCCACTTTGATCAGCCCGTGGCTCTCCCCACGCGACACGAGCGCCTCGCCATGGCTGCTCACCGCCGCCGCGCACCTGCCCGCAAGCCTTCGGCGGCATGTCGTCCCCTCTGTGGTGACTAGCACGACGAGCGCCGCGCTCGCCATGCTTACCTCGGTGCCCTCGCAAGATGCCAAGAAGGCCGGCATTAAGTGCGTCACTGACTACGCACGCAAGCAGGGCGACGCTGGCAACAGGCAGATGGTGCGTATTGCGCTCGAGGCGGACGGGCCCTTCGCCTTCGACTTGGCCGCTGTCGTGTGCCCGCGCGTCCGCATCCTCCACGGCGCCAAAGACTCGGTCGTGACACTGGGCGCCTGCGAGTGGCTCCGTGATGCTCTGCGCGCGCACGCGGCCCCAGACGCAGTCGTGGAGCTGCTCTCTGTGACCGATGCCGATCATGACACCGTACTGGACCAGAGACACATGCCTGCAATCCTCGATGCCATTTCGCTCCCGGCGCTCCCTGCCGTGGCTGCCGCGTGAAAAAGAAGAAAACGAGGAAGAAGAAGGAGGGGGGGGGGGGGAAGAACGGCTCGTTTACTACAACATCATCTCAAATCAAAAGGCGTCAGCATACATGACGAGCTTGGCGCGCTGCGAGGGTTTGAGAGTGAGCCAGTGCGCACGCACGAGCGAAAAGGCGTCCGTGCTGACCATGGGCATGGTGAGCGTGTGAAAGTTCTTGACGTCGCGCTCCAGATCAAAGACAATCACAGCGTCGGGGTTCTCCAGGAAGCGCTTGAGCGCGCCCTGCTCAACCAGTTTCAGGATGCGATTGGGCGTGCCGATGGCCGCGTCGAGCGCAGCACCTGGGCCGGCCAAATACTTGACCTGGTCCTCCACCTTCATGTGACGCGCGAAGAGCTTGCCGATGGGTCGCTGCAGCGGGGCAAGCGTCTTGAGCAGGTCGCAGGCGCGCAAGGCAGAGCGTGTCACCACAAGGACCTTGCCGCGCGGGTGCTTCGCCCTGAGGTGCTCGTGCAGCTTGCGCACTGTGGCCTCGGCCGGGCGAGCGGGCCAGAAATCCTCTTCGACAAAGGGCATGCTGCCCGGGTACAGCTCGATTTTGCTCAGCTTGCTGCCATCCAGCTCGTACCGCTGTTGAAACCACCGCTGCACGGAGCCGTCCACGTCCTCCAGGGAGATGTCCTGGCGCTCCTTGGCACGCTGCTTCAGCGACCGCTGCTTCTTGGGCTTGGCGCTCGACTTCGCCTTGGTCTCCTTCTTCTCCTGCTGCTGCTGCTGCTGCTGCTTGCCGGCCGCGGCCTCGCCCTTGCGGCGCTTCTCCTGCTTGGCTGCCTTGGCCGCCTCCGGCCGCGCACGCTTGCGCGAGTCCGCCGCAGCGGGCACGCGCGCGTCCACGAGCACCATGTTGCCGCCGCCGCCGCCGCCGTCGGAGAGCTCGCGCTCGCGCTCGGATCGGAGTCCGTGCGGGTCTGCGGCCTCGCGGCCCTCGCGAGCGCCAGTCAGTCAGCCCAGCCCAAGAACCCCGCCGCGGCGTGCGCAACGCAGTCCGTTACGCCGGGGACGAGCCTGAGCATGGCACTGCAGGCAGGCATGTGCTCCATCACCTTGTCTTGGAAGTCACTACACACTGTTAGGTGAGCTCCGGCTCGAACACGGCGAGGCGCGAGGCGAGGCGAGGCGAGGCAAGGCGAGGCGAGGCGAGGCATCGGACGTGGCGAGGCCCTCGCCCGTGTCGCCAAAGAAAGCGCGGCCGCAGGATGGCGGCGGCGGCGGCTGCGCACGAGCTGTATCGGGGCGCGCTGGCCAGGCCGGACGGCGGGAGCGCCGTGGTGGCGGTGTACTTCGACGAGCGCTTTCCAAACGAGCTCAACGTGAAGCTGCACTGCCTGCATGGGGACGATGCGAGCTCCGACGCCGACGTGTGGATGGCGGACGCGCTCGCGACCCTCGCGGCCGGCCCGGAGCTCCTACGCGCGCGTGCCGCGGACCTGGGCCACGCCGTGCAGTTCGAGCTCGCTTCGCAGGGCGACGGTCAGCCAACGCCCTATGTTTCGGCCGACGCGCTGCAGCCGGCTGTGACGCTCACGCGTGGTGTCAAGGTCCAGGTGCGCATCGGCAATGCGTGGTACCTCGGCAAGGTCTCGCGCGTGCGTCAGAACGGGTCCGTCAACGCGCAGTTGCTCGACGGCTCCAAGCACCAGTCCGTGCCGCGCGATCGCCTGCGCGTCATGGGGCGCTTTCGTCCCGGCCAGTACAAGTGGTACCCCGCCGCGCAGTCGGCGCCTGGAAACCATGTCGGCGGCAACGTGGGTGCTGAGCACCAAGCGGCCGTCAAAGTACAGAGCGCGTATCGTTCGCACCTGGTGCGCAGCGAGCGGAGCTGGCTGCAAAAGCACCCGGGCGCCTTGCCGCCGGGCCAAAGCGTCAAGTCGGCGACCGTCGTCGTGACGAATAACGCCGAGATGCTTCCACACATGCTCACGCTGCCGCCGCTCTCGCGGCCTGGCCAGAAAGAGCCCGGGTCAAAATGTAGCCATGTGGAGGATGCGCATACACAGCTATTGGAGTCCAAGGTCTCCATGGACCTGGACGATGAGGCGAAGATCGCAGATACATCGCGGTGCGGCGTCGAGTCCAAGGCAGCGTACGACGAGGGCAAACATGAGGCGAAGGAGGGGCGGCCCGTGAAAAGGGATGATGATGATGAGGAGGAGGAGGACGGGGATGGGGAAGAGGATGAATGCTCGAGCCCTCGTAGCGAGACGTCAAGTGCGCTCTCTGCGAGCAGCTCGTCGGTCTCTTCCAGCTCGGATGAAGGCGAGGACCTCGACGATGGGGAGGACACCTTGGGTAAAGCACCGCGGCTGGGTGTCGGACCTCGGCTGGGCGCAACTGCCGGAGACGAAAGCCTGCCGGATGGGGGCGGTGGGCCGGACCAGACATCCTTCCGCCTGCTTGGCGCACCGTCCGAAGATGAAGAGTCGCCCCGTGCCGTGGCGCAGCGCGTCGGGAGCACGGGCAGCGTGAGCGTGTACACTGTGACATTCTGCCTGGACAGTCATCGCTCGCTGGATCCGAAAGTCGTGCGCAAGCTGCTGCAGCCAGGGCGCGACATCTACGCGCTCAGCTTTCAGAGCCTCGGTGCGCCAGGGGCCAGCGTGCGCGGTATCGTGCGAGCTGCGCTGCCGCAGTCGTACGTGGAGGTGCGCTCCGTCTCCATGCACGGGCTGCACCTCCTGGTGTACACGCACGCGGCGTTGGTACCGTTGATTACGGACGTTCGCAGCGACCATGTTCTGTGCGGTGTGCAGGTCCCGACCGAGGCACCGGCGGCGGGCGGGCCTGGCCAGGGCGCCGTGGCTATTTGCTTCTCGGTGCACGAGAGCTCGTTTCTCTTTCTCAACGCGCGCTTCTCCGGGCCAGAGCACGCCGATGCGGATCGCGACGCCAACTTTAGAGAGATCAGCGTGCGCTTACGGCTGCCGAACGACGTGCTGCAGCTCAACACCCCCGTCGCGGAGCGCTTCGACTTTGCGTGGTGGATGGGCAGTCTCAACTATCAGATCAACCACCCGGCGGACGAGGTCGCCGCCTTGCTCAAGGCGGGCGACCAAGATGAGCTCGTGCGGCACGACGGCCTCGTGAGCAGGAATTACCAGGTGTTTGAGGGCTTTACGGAAGGCCCCCTTAAGTTTGCGCCAACGTACCCATTTGTGCCGGGCAGCGCCGCCTACGAGAACAAGGCGGCGCTCGCGTGGCCGGCTCGCATTCTCGTCAAGGATGGCGGGCCAACCTCGAGCATCTGCGCGTGCGAGTGCCTCGATTACGACTCGCTGGATCTCGTGAGAAGCTCATCGCACCGGCCGGTCTTCGCGCTGCACGAGGTACGTCTGGCTGCGCCGGAGGAGCTCTGGGAGGACTGGTACGAGGCGCACCAGACCTTCATGGAGAAGCTCAAGCAGGCAGCCCAAGAGGATGAAGCTCTCAAGGCGGAGCAGGACAAGGCCGCCGCGGCGGAGGCGGCCGCGGCATCGGTGGCGAGCAAGGCCAAGTTCGGTTTCGCCGCACGGAAGAACAAGGCCAAGCAGGCGTCCGCCGGCGCGGAGCTCGCAGTTTCTGCTGAGGCCTCTGCGGAGGCGCGCCCAGCCTCGACGGCCTGCGCCTTGCAATGATGTTGTTTCTTGTGGTCCATTTCGTGGGATGATGAAAAAAACTATAAAACACAATCATCCGTTCGTTCATTGGTGCCTTGGATCGCTCGATCGCTCGTGCCGGTTGCGGGCCAAGCTGCTATGTGGTCAGTCCAGGAGGCTCCGCGAGGGAGCGGGCAGGTACGGGATCTTGCCCGCCTGCCGCAGCTTGCGGTAGGCGTTGCGAATGTGCAGAGGATGAATGGCGCCCTTGAAGTCCTGCATGTCCTCGCGCGCCAGCTCGATCAGCTCGCCGGCGAAGATCTTGGCGACGCCGCCTAGCGCGACGGCCAGCTCATTGCTGACGGTGTCCACCCCGGCCACGCGCTGAATGAGCTTCTTCACCTTGTTCTTATCAAAGTGCGACCTGCGAAACGCCTCGTACTGCTCCATCTGCTCCGGCGAGAAGGTCGCCAGCAGCGCCGTCAGCCTCTGCCGCTCCTCCAGCTCGGCGTCGCGCTCCGCCTTGTTGGCGCCAATGCCGCCGCCGCCCGGCGCGGCCGTCGCCGACGCTGCCACGCCGCCGCCCGCGCCCGCGCCTGCGCCCGCGCCGCCGCTCGCGCTCGCGTTCGCGCCGCCGCCGCCCGCGCCGAGGTCCTCCTTGTGCGCGAGCAGCCGCCGCTTGGCGGCGCCGCCGCCGCCCTCCTCCGAGGACAGCCGCCGCTTCGCGCCGCCGCCGCCGCCGCCGCCCTCCATCCTCGCGCGCGCCCGCCGCCGCCGCCGCCGCCGCCGCCGCCGCCGCTTCGCGCTCTGTAGTAGGCTAGCGCGCTGCCGAGCTGGAGGGAGGACTCGGAGAGCGCCGCCATGAGCGCCGCCATGAGCGCCGTCATGAGCGTCGCGGCCGCGGCGCATAGCGCGAAGCGGCGGCGGCGGCGGCGGCGGCGAGCGGCGTGGGCCGGCGGGCG